>NW_024121099.1:1398650-1445935 GCF_016745375.1 Pimephales promelas | reverse complement strand
TACGAATTCCCGATCTCACGTAATTATTAGCGTATAATTATTAGCGTATAAGCGTATTATTAGCGAATTATTAGCGTAAAATTCGTACGAATTCCCGTGAGATCGGGTTGAAACGGCAGTTTTTCCCCTCTGACTAGCATAAATGAGCACAAATTCATATTTTCCATTGCGACGTTCTCTCTGTATTTACGATTCTTCACAGCCTTTAACCACTGGCTACAACATGCAAGATCGTTCACTGGAAACTGAAAGTAGCTCACTAACGCTAAATGTTTACTCTTTGAATTTTTGCACCTGGGAATAATACAAGTCGACACCATTATGACAACCTTTGCCTTCCTACTAAAGCAAGGTAGAATTTGATTTCATCCACAGCAGACTGGTGGAGTGGCCTTGTGCATTATGGGTGTTGAAGTTTTCCTATTTGCATAAGGGAGGACAACAGCCTTTTCTCTGATTAGGTAGCACCAATATCATTTTTTTTTCACCGTTTTACTGTATAGGCAGCCAAGTTTTATCGAAAGCCCATTTTTGCCAGCAGTGAAGTACCCCTTTAAAAACGAGCTGATGTGGATTTTTATTTATTGATTGATTTCATCTCACAGTCTTTAACAAAGTGTGTTAAACATGTAATTTTGAATATCATTCTTTTTGAATGAAATTTAGAGCAGGGATGATGTTTCGCACTTTAGAATTTAGAGTTTCTATAAAACATTTAAAAATAATAATAAGAATCACTCACCTTCACGCCGTTCCCAACATGTAGGATTTACTTTATTCTATGGAACATGAAAGAAAACATGTGTTAGAATGTTTCAGCCAAGTATGGAAGTACGCACTTTCAATATATGGATGAAAATACTTTTCCAAACAGTTTACAGTTACTCAATATCAATTAATTGTTACAAAGATGGCGGATTTGAATTCATGGCAGCATAACATTTTACTTAAATAAATTTAACTCAATAAAGCCATGCAAACTGTTGCAGTCATTCCAAAGCCACATTTTTACACTGACTGATGCTCTCTCTCTCTCCTCCAAAACGAAGAGATTAGTGTGAATAAATAGTGGAGAAAAGGGACTCAGGTGCATGTGGTTTGGGTGATCTCACCCCGTCACACATGAGCACACATGACAAAAGTGCCCGAGTGCTGGCAGGCCATCAGACCTCTTTGTCTTGTGTGTGTGGGAGTGTGTGTTTATGAGACTTTCCAGGCCATGCCAAGTTAAGGAGGTTCGGGCCAACACTTCCTGACAAGAGGAGATCAGCATGAAGAGAAGAGAGTAGATCGGTCTTATTCTGATCTTGCTGCCTTCCAAAGCATCCACATGGTCTGTTCTGTCAGGACCATTTCAGTGACTGCAAACAGGCTTTTATTTTTAATTGTGTTGTCAACAGGATATTAAATTACTTAAGACTGAATGTCGTAGCTTCTGAACCAGAAACAATCTTTTTTTTATATATATAAAGCTGAGCAAATTTGATTTACACACACTATGAAACCAGTTAAATAATGTTAGAATTAACCTCTTATTTACTTTCAAATCTTTTTTAATAAGTTTCTCTGACTTAATTGACCATTGCCACAAAATAAGCTAGCATTTTTCAGAAATACGACTGATATTTTTTCTAACCTCACTGTTTCTGTTTGAGATCAGTGACCCTTGAAAAAAAATGAAAGAAATTAAAAACAAAATTATAAAAAAAAAAAAAAATCAAAATTACTAATTTAAAATAAATACAATAATATTTTACTTATTTAATAAAAATATTTATTGTTTATTAATTGTATTTTGATACAAACCATTTTATTATTGTTTTGATTTTAAGTAATAAAGTTGAGATCGGGTTTATAATTCGCCCTCATAAACATTAAGTATGTTTTGCGAGACATTAAAAGGGTCTTGGGGTCTCCAAACAGAACATGAGGGTCAATGCATCATGACCTAAAAAAGAGTCCACAGAGAGTGATGTAGCCACAATCACACTGTGCAAAATTGTCCATAATGATCACACAACAGGAAGTAGTGGTCTGATCCACCGGCCCAGCTGTCATACAGCTTTAACCCAAGCCAGTCATGTCAAATCTCCCAGCGACCCCAGGAATCCACGTAATGAAGTTATTATACATCAACACGGTTTCACACCCGCATCTGCGTACGCACGCACACACACCAATACAGATGCGCGAAATCACACGACGTATCCTCGCAGGGGTGAGGCTCGAGTTGAAACGCTAAACTAGGGCCGCCCGAAAAAAAGCGGACCTGCGAGCCAGGCGGAGTGCTGCACTTTTGATAGACGCTGTGTAGTTGTCAGCCTCTTTGATGTCCTCGGATTGATCTGGCAAGAGCTGGGGGCTCTTTGTTTCTCTCGGCGTCCCCGCGAGCTGTCTGATCCCACAATGCAGTGCGACACCGAATCTCTGGGGTTACCATCATCTGGGCAGGCTGGGCGGCTCGCAAGAGAGAGCCTCGCTGGATTTCTCCCACGTGAGCCGGCTCTCCAGATGGCCTCAAAGAGTCGAGCGAACGGCTCAGCCAACATTTCAGCCCCAACACGCACAAAAAGGAAGCAAATGCACTCTAAATATTTTATAGATATTCCACATTCCCTCATTGAAGGAATGACAGACATTGCATATCATAAAGCGGAATAAAAGAGAGATTTTGATGAAAGATTAATCACATCTTTTGCCGTGATTTTCAACACTAGCGCTGTTTACTCGCTCCTGATGAGTGGAGAGCACCCAGAGAGTGTAGGGAGATGAAAGAAGCACCTTGGTTGATTGTTGGAGAGCGCCTTTGGACGGCAATCTGAGAACGAGATCAAATAGTTGCGCATAGCTTGATTTAATGACTTTTGTGACCGTTGGAAAAGGGCCTCGTGAGATACGGTCGTTTTCTCGGGAATCCGGGTTCTCGGCCGGGAGGAAATCACGAGCGGCTCTGGGTGTGTCTTTCGACGCGTCCAAAGGTATGTCGCCGGCACCGTGACTCATCTCCTCTGGTGAAACAAACGGAAGAGGTTTCATTCGCAGTCTCGCGATTGGCCTTTTCCGCATCTGATATTTCAGCCGCACGTCAATAGTGGCACCGATGCTCAAAGTAATTGGTGCTTAATTTGTACATAAACAGCAGAGGCAGTTTCCATCACAGCCTGTGTCTTTAGAAATCATTAATCTCTAATTAGGGCCAGTTGGGACCAGCAGTTAGAAGGTTAAAGAGGTTCTGACAGCCCTAATCATTGCTCAGGAAGCTGAAAATATATGCAAAGTCTCAGCAGATGGGGCGAGATCAGCCTCTGCCAAGTGATAACTGTTATTCCTTTGCACCTCCAAAGCTGTCATCCTAATAGGCACATTTTGAATTTATTAATGCTCTAGTTACAGTGTCTGCACAGTCTCTAATGGTATGTCAGCCGGAGAGTGTAAACCAAACGATTAACTCGTATTACCTGGTAATGATAGAAATGTTTGTCATGATTACACTCCCCTCACACGAATTAGCGCAAGAACGCTCAGACCAAGAGGGAGACCCCCGAACAGCTCTTGAGCCAAATTTGCATCTTGCTTCTTGTTTTTCCCCCCCTCTTCCCTTCATCTGTTTGTTGCGACATTCTGTTACATTCTTATTTATTTTTAACCCGTTCTTTTCCGACAAGAGAAGAACAGCTTGGTGCTAAGTGACAGAACGCTCCGGGCAAAAGAGACCCCGACAAATTAGCGCGCGCACATTCTCCGTCTGCTACAACATCTGATCGTAGACCGCACTCTCTTTCAAATGTAGCTAAGATTTTAACATCTAGTATCAGTTTAATATCTAGTATTAATATCTCCCACAGATGTAAAATGAACAATTAACTGGGCAACTAGGAAGAAACAAGCCACTCTTTTCTCCATCAAACAGGTGGCAATGAGCAATGAAAAATGCGCTAGTTGCACTTAGCATCAGTGCTATCGTTTAGACAACAGCGATACGCGTAGAATACTTTTGATTAGCAAAGTGGCACAGATGTAGAAAAAGGAAAGTGCTGGTGGAGTAAAAACAGGTTTTTATCCCCAGATCGTTTAAAAAAAAAAAAACTAAAATAAATAAATAAAAACAACAACAACAACAAAACATGATTAGATGAGCTAGACTAACTGGTGAGAATAATTGGCATGCTAGTAAGCAGAGTGCATGCAGTGGTAATTATACACTGCAGTTCTCCGTCCACAGAGCAGGTACATTAACTGGCTAGCGGAAAGAGCAAATTACACTGAAAGCTTTCCTCACCTCAGCCAGTGAGGCTTTGAGATAATAACTTCGCTAAAATATATTCCACTCACAAATACTGCCCTCCTTTCATTCACAGTACTGGATGCTGTCTCTAATGAAGTGTATTCATGATGGACAAACATGTAGCATATTCAGCATATCATTTTCATTTCGATTTACATAGATGTTAGAATCTTTTGCAAGACATTACCTGAAGAAATAATTGTTGGAGTTACAATTTTACACAACAAAGAGAACACTTAAAATGAAAAAAGTCTAACAAAAGTGTGTTAAGTAACTATTTATTTTTAATTTATTCTTTCTTTTATTTCTAGGCGTCACCAATGGTAGTAGTTGGCCGAAACAAGATAAAACATGACCAAATGCATAACATTATTCTTACAGATTTAATGACAGTGTATTCAAATTGTACTTTGTTGTATTAAAGTGAAATGACAGTGATAATGCATTTTGTTAGAGCAATTTTTATGCGAATCTAAGGACGTATAATTACCTCAAATTAAAATACTAAAAGAGCAAAGTTAGTTAAAACATTTCAGCGTTGACTTGACAAACATTTAAATTTGTATTTTAATTTAGGTTATATATTTTATATGTAAAATGAATCAACTTTTGTGGACCAGGGTGGAAAAACATTCATTTCCCAGTGTTGAATTCTCTGAATTGCCATTTAGTAAAATATTTTTCGTGTCACTAATTCAACTTCCTGTTGGGTGGGGCCAATTCCATTGATATTCCAATTTATAAATTGAAAAGGAGGCAATTCTTCAATTTTGAACAGTGCGGCTTGATTACCGACCAAATTTAAATTCTGCCACAGTGTGTTTTTTACCCAAAATGATACTTAAACGTAATTGTAAAAGACACCCAATAAATGACTATATAAGTTGCATTCAAAAAAACATCCAAAATGCTTTTGATTTCCAAGGCAAATGTGTCCGTTTTGTAACAGCACACCTGAAGGGTCTTCCTCCTGTTGGTGAGCTCTGAATCTCTCGACCCCTCGTGGGAGGGAGGGCAGGATGAGAAAAGATCTGTAGCTCAGATGAAAGAAGAAGTCTTCTAAAAAGCTCATGTTACATGCCATCACAATAACAAGGAGCTACTGTTTCCCTCCTTCACTTCTTGCGCATTGTCTTGCATTTTGACACCTCTATTGACGATTGAGATAGGATGTGTCCCGTCACAATAGGGTCTATGCTGAAAACGTTGATTATCTTTATTTGAAATCTTGCGTCATGTTACTGTACAGTCCTCGCACGGCTCCTCCGGACGGGCTTGCCCTCGACCCTGACACGCCGGTGACTTTCTCACTCTCTCCACAATGATTAAGAGAACAAAGTCTCACATTATCAGCGCTCAGAGTCTCTGTCACTGAAGGCTTTCACCCGTTTTAATACTTCTGCACGAAGAAACCAAAGTCGACGGCCTTGTCTTCCACTCAACTTGAATGGCCTTTGTTTGGTGGGCTGGTTTTTTGTGCATGTCCGTCAACCTGTGGCCTCGCCCTGAAGAAACCTTCAGTCAGCGTGTCCTAAGCTCTGAAAGATGGGATTCACATGGAGTAAAATATTTATACAAGAGGGGCAGCACTATCAGTTTGACCCTGTGACCCCTTTTCATTAGAGTACAGGTTGGGACAACTGTAACTAACACTTTTTACCTCCCTCAGCTCAGTTATAATGGCACCCTTCACCAGAATACATCTGAAATAATATCTCAAAGGATTAGTTACTGATTAGTTCAGTAAATTCAAAATATCTTTCTGATTATATAAAGGCATCTAATACATTCATTCATCAAAACTATAACATTTTCATTTAAAAGCTTATCACACACAACCAACACACACACACGGAAACGCTTTAATAAGGTCTCATTTGTTAACACTTAAAGCAACAACTAACTAACAATGAACAATACTGTTCTTTTACCCTTTATTAACATTAGTTCCTTTAAATGTCCATGTTAGTTTACATTACATTAGTTAATGTTATCAGGTACAACTTTTGATTTTAAAAATGTATTTGTAAAAGGCTAAAATGAACATTTAAGATTAATAAATGATTTGTTCACTGTAGTTAAAGTTAACTAGTGTTAACAAATGAAACCTTATTGTAAAGTGTATGTGTGTGTGTGTATACGTGTATGTAATGTTTCAAAATCTGTTTTTATACATCTTTTTTGTCCTTTTATTAATATAGACATTGATATAGACTTCATTTTCTCTGGTACATATTTCACTCCTTTCATCTTAAGAAATCCTAACATCACATTGCAAAAATCCACAAAATTCGAAAACATAAAAGATTTCTTAGAAAATTCTTTCCAAGGCTTCAAGACAAAGCATCATTGTGTGCCGCTGGCACTAGAGAAATTCATCCATACAAATACTCACAAGGATATGCTTAAGGCATTTTCAAAAGCATCTCTATTTTGTTTTGATATGCATCATACTTGAGTGGCGTCTTATTTCACGAATAAAAGATTCCAAGGTCAGTCTCAAAGGAGCAGGATGAAATAACACATTTCAATTAAATAGCATGACTTTTAATTAACTTCTTTATTCCGCTTTACTTTCTCACATTTTTTCTAGTTTTTAAGATAAGATTTTCTTGAAAAATATGCAAAGTTCTTTTATTAAAAATATGCATACAAAAAAAAAAAAAAATGCTGTGTGTGGGAAATTTTCACAAGGCGCTCCAACCTTACTGACCTTTTATTCTCAAGCTCAACTTCCATCAAACACTGTTGCACTAAAATATCAGTTTGTTCGATTGAAATAGAAGCTCCTATGGAACTAAAGCAAGGGTTTGGTGATGTCTCGCAATTTTTACCATAGGAATCCAGATTTTTTTCACCCAAACTTTTTTCCCAACTCTAATTTGCTGTATTGTTCCATATTCCCCCAAGGCAAAGGTAAATGAAGGTTAGCTTTGGCCGATGGCTGAGCAGACAGAGAGAGAGAGAGGAGGGGGGAGAGAGAGACCTGCTCACTGTGCCTTTGCGATTGTTCTAGCCCTCATCCCAGCATGCGAGAGCTCAGTATGAGTCTGCTACAGCGGGTTTTAAGTTCCACTTCTTGTGTAATTTATCCATCAAACTGTCCACCCCATGTCCCTGTACTTGCCAGTCCACTGAAGGAGACCTGAAACTGTTCAGGGAAACACCTGCCGCCTTGTTTTCACATGTTTTAGATCTTCTCTCTCTTTTTAGTCATGACCACCTTTACACTATAACTCAAAAAAAATGCTAAATGAAGGAGGCAAAGTCATAGAAAGTCATAAAAATAAAGTAATTTAGAGTGGAAATGTTTGCTTTTCATTTTATAAAAGCAATATTACATATTCTGTTAATATTAAATGACTCTTGTCATTTTTATGGTTGTTTTAGTATCTTTGGCATTACTTTA
Source organism: Pimephales promelas (assembly GCF_016745375.1). The sequence continues at coordinate 1,438,241 of NW_024121099.1, read as the reverse complement.
TGGCAACAAAGTAAAATTGGAAACAACTTTTCTTTCACACTAAAATTATGTTAGCACACATATTGTTTACAGCTTGTGGCAATATTATTCTAAATAATAAAATCTGAAGTAATTTCATTTTATCAGTTGTTTCCTTCGTACGTCCATTGTAACCTTACTGTAATTCATTTTTGTAAAGTGATTGTACTTGACTTATGTGAATTTGCATTTGTTCATAATCAAACGAAAGTGTAAACAATTAATAAAATATGAATAAAAAGCCTTTTACAACGTGATAGAAAAAAAAGCGGTGAAAAATCATGAAAAGTGACTCTATAGGGCAGGAAAAGAGCTGTAACTCATTCTCTATTCTAAAACATGAATTCATTACATCTTTAATTAACAGGGTATTAAATACCAATATGTGAATGGTCTTTGATACCTCATCCTTTAAACATTCAGAATTGAGTTAGGACTTACAACTTTTTTGGTTATTATCTAAATAATAATAAATTAAAATCCATTAGTTATTACAGTGAGAAAAATAAAGCTAGTAAATAACATGACATTTCAATGTCTTTAACCCTCAAAGTAGGTAAGAATGTTAATAGCGCATTTGATTAGAAGACATGCTAATTTATGGAATGTATATTCATAAGGGGGGTTTATATTAAGCACATTACATACAGTACAAGTGCTTCATGTTTCTTCATGAAAGCATTCTTCCACTTAGAGGATGCGAAAGGTCCTCAGATAGATGCGGAGACAGCAAACGTAGTCCATGGCTAATTAATTCATCATTAGCCTTTCTTTGGTAAACACAAAGCCACAATTGCAGTGCTCCTTTAACCTTGAAGTTCAGGAGTGGCCAACTGTGATAATCTTTCCCACTGTCGTTATTATTATCAAAGGGCTCAAAGAGTGGTGAGCATTTGTGCGAGCGCGCACACACACACAAACACAGAGCGGGAGTGTGCGAGTTAGAGGAAATGGAAAAAAGCGAGAGAGACATTTCAGGCTGTCCTTAGCGCGGCCCTTTTGTCACAGCAGAATCAGATCTGCATTACCCGTGCTCATCAGATAGTGAGCGTTTAGAAACAGGAGGGGGATATTGACTTTTCCTTTCTTTTTTTTCTTTTCTTTTTTTTTTTCAAATCACTGGCGAGGCATTTAGTGCCTGCAGGAATGTCAAATCTCCAACCTGCATTTTGATGTCTGTGCCCCAGGTTAGGTCTGCTCTGGCATGCTTGGAGCTCCGTTGTTTGTGCTTTAGCATCCATTAAGCGTCCTTGACTCAATGTTACCCAGGGCCTTTATGGTCAGCTCAGGGCGTCATGGCTACAGCAGGTCTGAGAGCAAGGTGCAGGGATCGGGTGGAAAGAAAGAGTTTCCTTTAATAGCGCTCAGCTGAAGTAATTGCTTTTGACTTTTCAGATCTTGCCACAATAAAGATCACTATTAAAGTGAGTATCAAGGGTAAGTGGCGTCAAAAGAATTTGCAGTTCGGCTGAATGGAGGCTGGTATAATGTGCCTTTAATTAATTTTACAGTCACTTCCCAGTGCTAATGCTGTTAAAATATGCAGGGTATTTAGTTTAGTAGTATATGTCGATTCATGATTTAAAAAAAAAAAAAATCATTTAAATTCTCAAATCCATTCCTATGTATTAGATTAGATTAGTCTCTGGCGAAATAGTAGACTTTTGGGTAACCTAACTTGTTCCATCTGTCACTAAATGAACAGTTTTCCTTAAAAAAATAAAATAAAAAAAGAACGCCTGTCCATCCGTCATTCATGTTTAACTTTATTAAGTCTTTTCTCTTATTGCAATGCATCACTCAAAATATGAGTGCAGAAAGGTAAAAAAAAAAAGTGTACAATAAGAACTCACTGTTGATTGGCATTTCCGGTGGACTAGGGTGTTGCCAACTTTTTTATGGATTCCAAAAAACAACAAAAAATAATTTAATTTCTCACAGTGGGAAACTTGAAAGCTGAATTATCATAATTTATGCATAACCATGAAATCAATATTTCATTTGTTTAATTTGTTAAGACTATTGTGTAGTCTAAAGCTGAATGATCCCTTTATGTGAGGAACAGACCATAATTTAAGCCATAAAAACTTTGCTTGACAATCATGTTCCCCATTCAATTTAATTGTACGGAAAAGAGCAGCATGAACATTATGTAAAATATCTTGTTTTGTGTTCCTCTGAAAATCCTAAAGGGGGTTTTGAAAGACAGGAAGGCGAGTACTGTAAATGATGACAGAATTTGTATTTCTAGGTGACCTTTGCCCTTAAAGTGTACTCAGTTCGGGACAGTTTCGTACAGCAGACTCTCACACTTTGCCACCAACCAACAGCAGTTACTAGCACTACATGGTCAAGGCAGCGAGACGAAAGCACGCCATTCCATTATTTTTTTCCCACTGCCATTTTCCTCAGTCATTTACAAACACGGCATCCCGTACTTGCTTTTGGCAGACACACCCCTATCGGTTTCTGTCTCTATTTTCCCTACAACTGTGCATTAGCCCACCGGCCCCATATTCAAAACCCTCATTATGCCCGACCACTATCTGATGTTACAAAAATGGTAATGGCACACATCTCTAAAGATGGCAGAGAAGCGGTGGCCACAAAAAAAAAATAAAATAAAAAGAAATATACCCGCCAAGATGATGAGAGCGAAATCAAGCCGCCGGAGCGTCCTTCTTCCTTTTACCTCAATCATCCGACCCGTGTCCCCGCGCCCTCTTGGCCCTTACTGCCAACACCCTGCCGTCGTCCCCCTTCCATACCTATTTCATGTTGTTTAATGCCACCCTCCTCTTTTGAAGTTTTGAAGCAAGGTTCAAAAGAGCCAGGTGCTGAATCATAATATTAAAGCAGAGGAGGGGGGTGGGGGTTGGGGGGGTGGTAGGCTTCATAAAAGCAGGAAGATCTGAGCGGGCCAAGGCAACAAACATGGCTTTCAACTGCCTTTCTGTCGGCCCCTTCTGCAGATGTCACCAGTTGTTATCCCCAGCAGAGACTTCAAGCGTGGAGCAGCGCCCCTGGCTCCGTCCGCGCACACGTTTCAAGTGTCAATCACACGGGGGAGGGCTTCCTGGTCACTGTCCTGTGTAAAGTGCCAACATTTTGCCATTGATTTAACTCACTCAATACACAAAGATGGAGCCAGCTATGTGCGTTAGGGGTGGGGGGAAAGACCCTTTGGCAAGGTTATTTTACTGAACGGCGGTTTTGCACTCGGTGCTTCTTGGTTTGACTGCCACTTAACAGCCGTCTATGCCTGATCTGAGCGACGGGGAAAAAAATGAAAGGGGAAGGAAAATTGTTTGGAGGCGAAAGAACATGCAAACTGAAAGGGAAATCGTGTATTGAGACAGATAGCAACATTGTCTGAGACAACAAAACTTCCTTTTAACCTCGTTTAGCCTCGAAATACCTCCTGGGAGGCCGCATTGTGAAGGTTTCTTTAAACATGTTTAGCACTTCAGTGCCTCGGAAAAATGAAACGAATACTTTGTACACTCGGTCAATGCTGAGAGAGGTTTTGCTTGTTGATTGTTTGATGTTACTGCTAGGAGAGACATCAAACAGGAAAGCGTCAATAGTCTGACTGACGTCGAGGCAAGTGCCTCAGAATAGATGCTGTTTTCAGGCTGAGCTCGTGGAGCTGCTAAAACAGAAAGAGAAAAAAGCCCCGACGAATTTCGAAGGCATAAAAAGCTTTTACACATCAGTTAACTGGCTTATTTATTTTTTTAACATAATCACTAAACACCTGTCAACGCCATTCATGTTCCCACTCCAGTCCCACAGATTTGTCCAGTCACTGTGACCCCCAGGACCTTTAGGATACAAGCAACAATAAGACTTTTTTCTCGATCGACGAGACCATCTGTTTGGAATGTGTTTTGCTCCCATAAAAGAGGAAGAAAATAAGACCACAGACACATTTGACCTTGGCACGTCCTTTCACCTCCTTGTACCGCCCTCTCCCCCCATGAGGACACTGTCCGTCTGAATGGGACATCCTGGATACATAATCGTGGGTAGCCGTTATGGATTTCCCCTGTTGCATTATCTTTCAACAGTTTGACTTTGGGAAGAATTACTTCAAGACTCCATTCTGTCTACGGCAGACAAACAAGTTAGCAAAGTCTAGCTGTACTTTTAACCCTTTAGCGGCTGGAAGTGGTTCTGACCCCTGAAATAACAATGTTCTTGATATATACAATCTATGTATACAACAAGAACAAACAATATATAAGCAAATTCATAAATCCATTTTATGTTATTTAAAGGGGTGATGAACTGAGAAATCAAATTCCTTGAGCTTTTGACATCTTCAGACCGATTAAGAGTAAAGAACGGTGCTGTGCCGTCTATATTGAATCTGAAAGGAATTGTGCAACACACGGACTCTGGGTCGAATCATTCCGGTTGCCATTTTACAACAATGGACATTTTCAAAACAATTTCCACCAAGTGTATGGACGGGTGAGTTGAAACTCATTATAATATGCAAAACTGTTATCCACTCACACCAGTGGGCGATTACTTCCAAGTCTTCAGAGCGAGATGCCCATAAAAACCGAGCGTTTTTAAGGTAGGCTAAAAACTTGGGTACAAAATAGCCTATTACTTATTCATTTTGATGTTTTTGAATGCAAAAACCAAGCGAACGTCATAAGTTGACCTCAGACAACAATATAATACAATTTAAAAAGCCAGTTCATGACCCCTTTAAATCCAATTCAGAGGAGAAGAAAAAAGAGTTGCTCCACGCTTGAAGTCCCTGCTGGGGATAACAACTGGTGACATCTGCAGAAATATATTTATCGAGCATATATTTTATTTTATTTTTTATATATAGCTACTAAATAATAAAATAATAATTGAATAGCTCTATAGACTGTTTATTAATACATATGAAAAAGACAGTCAGTTTAAATCAGTCAGTGATACAAAAACAGTATTGATTCTTTCTTGTTTCTCTCTCTCTCACACACACACACACTTAAAAAAAAAAAAAAAAAAAAAAAAAAAAATCCAACATTTTATTTCTGTTTTACGTCAAACACATAAATATCTCCTCCGCACCCCATCCACCTTTGGTAAAGATCAACAAGCCTAATTCTGGAGAGTTAATGTGAATTCCACAGGAAATTAGTTGTTTTCAAAAGGGGTCAAATTAAACTTGGGCAGAGCGACACGTGCTGACAGACACAGGAATATACGTCATGAACCATATTTGGCAATGCCCTTTCAACTTTACGGGTCACAATGGAAGCGTGTTTGTAATGACACTGGACGCCTGTGATGAAAAATATCACAATTATTCATGTGCCAGGTTGACTCTCCAACACTGACCGAGTACATGAAAGGGTTCCTGTAGATCTCGCGTACCCTCACATGCGTGCACTTTCCTGAACCCAGTTTGAACCGCGCCAAGCTGCCCAAACACAGAGAAACAGAGCAATCCCATGGGGACGGATTTTACAGGAGGGCACTTGCTATGTCACGTACCTCAAACAGAGATGATTGGCCCGAGGAGTGATGCAAAGGATCTTGGGGGCTGCTTCGAGCTTCGCCGCTCTGTAAAATAGCAGGAAGCATATATCTGTCAGTCTCCATTTAAAAGTTCACCTGTAAGGAAATGTTCTGGCCAGCAGTGCTGACACAATCACGGCGCCTAGCAACACATCCTCCTGATCCCTGCCTTTTGTGATATGACATGCTTCTGAACCACAAAGTTTCCTGCTTTGTGCACAGATCGTCTCAACCAAGCCTCTCGCCTTTGTTCAGGACGTAGGAGGGATAAAAAAAGATAGAACGAGGCGAAAGCGAGAGGCAGAACAAGGCAAAGAGAAAAAAAAAAAAAAGAATGGAAGAGATGCCGGTGTCCGTCATTGTCCGGCACAGTGTTCTCTTTTTTCACAGTCACATGAGGGATGTCTTCAGAAAATCACATGGCTCTTTTTGTTTGACGGCCAAGAATACTGAAGGTTGTGATATAACGATTCTATTCTTCTGCCAACAGCACATATTGAGTGGCTCCTCTAAACACTGGGAGGACACAACTAATGCCCTCTCTTTGTTTGCCGAGAGGTAGATTTCAATTACATGGGTGGGAAAAGAACTAGTTGTACAATCATTTCCCCCCCCCCCCTTCACATAATTTGACGATCAGAAGGCTGTTAATGTCTGACACCAGCGGTGCAGGGTTAATACCGCGGGGGTGTGGAGCTGTGTAAGAGTGACAAAATTGTTAGGTGACTTGGGGGGCCTTGCAGTGTCCACCTGGCTCAGTTTGCTGCCAAAGTTTCAATCACACCTCTGAGATTGCGAAGCCCACCTCCTCACCTCGCTCCCCTGGCACACGCCTTGTTTTCGGTGTTGTTTTATTCCCTGTAGAAAGGGTCAGCCAATGAAATGACCTCTATGGTCCTCCAAATGCTAAACCAAACTAGACCAATTTACATAAAAGACAGGAGAAACCAAAGTTGAAAAAAAGAGGAAGTAAAGAAAACGGGTTTCCCAAACGGGTTGTTCGTTTACAAAAAGTTGAGATTGTGGTAGTGTGCTAAAAGTGCTAAAATGTAAAACTAAATGAAATAAAACACATTGTTATTATAATAATGCTATGAACAACTTTTTCTATATGATATGATATAATTATATCAATACACTCTTAGAAGAAATGGTTCTATTAACCTTTTAAGGTTCTATATAGAACCTTTTCTTCTAAGAGTGTAGAAAAAGATGTTAGTGAAGATGCAAAGATGATTTAAAATACATTATTATTGTAAAAAATAAACTATTTATTACTATTTAAAATGTAAATGGGTTTAACTTGACAAAAAAATGTTAGGTAAGTGACTTTTGACATGGCAGTAAAATGTATTCCCATTTGAATCCTTGCAAATAATAAGTGTATTTTTAAAGTGTTTGAACTGAGGAAACACCCCTTAAACTGGTTATAAATATCACTAAACACTGCTGTATGAATCAGAGTCATACGGCTCTTTTCGTCTTGTCAACGGACCGTGTATTGTTCATAATGGCAAAAGCTCCTTGTGTGTGTGGGTGTGTGAGCGTCTGCATCTGCCTTAACACAATAAGAGTTATTAGGTTGCAAGCCTAGTTCAAACAAAGACTCTTCTGAAGTAGCCTACCCAAAAACATCTGAGCGTACACATTCAAAGGCCACCGCAACGGATCAAGCGGCCCTTTCTTAAGATCCGCACATACAGTAATATGAGCTCTGTCCCAAAAAATGCCTCTCCACTCCCTAGTTCACTATGTACACTATATGTATCAGTAGAGTGTGAACACAAAGGCCCAGTTCCAAATGGAGCCCTCACGATCTGCACTTTCTTGAAGTAATGCCACTTTGACCGGCAGGTAGAAGTCTGCTGAAGAGCTCGCAGGCTCGGCAAAAGTACGCATTGAGGGCGCATATCGGCCGCATATTCTGAAACATAAAATACAAAAATTGTAAGTGCATATGAAGTGTGCCCTAGGGAGCACTAGCAAGAGCTTCAATAGACTTAACACTGGAAGACCTGCTGTCCTGCGACATGTTTACATGACTTACATCACTGTTTTTTTATAAACAAAATTGCTATGCAACACTATGACTTAACCTTTTAGTTAGCCTGGTTAAAACCAGACCATTCTCAGTTGTAACTGAGTTATGGTCTGGCAAAGCGTCATAGACAAATCACTTCCAGAGGGACGTCGCAGATAGACCTAAAACCAATCAGAGCGATGAAGGAGATGATGTTTGCAGAGTGGCGGAGAAACATCTCAGAGTGTTGTTCTTTGCTCGGTTTTTAACAAAAAGGAAACGCTCAAATCGCTTAAAATAGACGCGATAGCTGATTCGAACGAGTGATGTTCGACAGCGGCATCCATTTTTGTAATGTAGGCTACAGAATCTGCATCAAAATCCCAGCGCTGTTGTCATCGTGTAAAGCCCGCCCCAACGTTTCTGATTGGTGCCTCGATTTCGACGGATTGGAAATGGGCTTGAATGAGCTCTTTGCCAGACTAACTTTCAGAGCAAATCTAAATTTGCCGGAAGTTGTCTGGGTTTTTTCCCAGTCTACCTTTTAGTATAAATTGCTTTGCTAAAGTATCTTCATTGTATCTGTTAAAAAACGCAGTGCTATCATGAAATATGAGCTGATATTCCATTTTTGTCAGCTTGAACTGGTCTGTGTTGCATTGTGGGAAATTTTAAGAGAACAATTGTTTTAGCACACTGGATCGATGTTGACAATGAGACTGAAATCCTGGGCAGTGCACATACTACTAAACGGAGTTCCTTCTAAGCGAGCATGTTAACCATTATGAATCTCATACGTGATTTCAAGCGGTTACCGCTCATGCGGCAGCTTGACTCGAATAGTTTTTGCTGTTAGCATGCTGCTAAGCTAACACCGCAATAGTTTAGATATAAAAAATACTTTGCGTACAGAAATAGGCCAATACAAATACAGGGTGAAATAACGACTATTATATAATTTCTTTTTACTGTATGTTTCCATAAACATTTTCTTTTTTTGACAAAGTATTGATAAAATATGAACCTTTCTTTTCATCTCATCCATCATCTTAGATGGCTTTTTTTCACTGGGCTACTGCTTTCACCATTTCGCCTTATAAATTGGCTAAAATGAGGCAGCATAATTAAGTTTAGTATTCAGATCAGCTTTCACATTCTGAGCACTGGAGAAGTCTTACTAGATTTTGCAACAATAACATACAATCTCTTGGACATCTTGATGAAAAAAAAGGGCCAATTGTCCCTTTAAGTGTGGCATGTATAATGGACAGGACTCCCCTCAGGATCACAGATTTGCTAAACAGCTGACGGTCATGGGCTAAAGGCATGGTGCTGGCTGCATCTGCGTGTGTGAGCTTTTTTCTCAGCTGTCATGTCTATTCACCCCCTAAATCATGACAAGCATGTGAAAGGATCTTTACAGCTATTCTTTCAATGATGAGCGCCATTCAAGGACTTTAGTTATGATTTTAATATGATTCAAATGTATTAATTATTCTTGTTTTATCAACAACAACAAAATTGTTTGCAAGTGCAGCAGTAGTCATGATCAAGAAAGCAGGTATTTTTTATCTGACTCTAACACCATCAAGTCATAAATCTCCACCTGGAAAAAAGAAATAATAATAAAATCTACAGTAACTATTTTTCCACCTCTCTTACCTCCTTCCTAAAATTTCCTGTTTGGAATCACATGAAAGTTGGAAAAAAGAATCTCCTTTTTTTCCATTCAGGTTTGGGGGGTCAAGGGCAGGTGGTGCAGTGGCACACAGCTGCATCCAAGAGTTGTTTTCCACCTCTGCTTAACTAGAAAAACAGCTCTATTCCATCTCTGTCTCAGATCGGAGATCTGACCTGGATTGATGCACTGCTTACGTATCGGCGGAGATCATTCGGACAAACACAGGACATGAAATTTGCCTTAGTTTGATTATAGACTTGATGACATTTTAAGGGCATGTTTTGTTTTGGCTTAGATGGTTTTTTTATTTTATTATTATTATACCAAATAAGCGACATCAACCAAAACAAAATTAAAAAAGGACATTCATGATCTCTTGACAAATCATCCTACATTGACCATCCATTATCTGCTTTTATCTCTGCTTAAGTCCAGCTCATCTCAGGGTATTGTCATTCTCAAGTGTTTAAGATACTCTTCCCAACCCAAATGTACAAAGCAGATGTGAGCGCCATAAGCTCCAGACTCTCTCCCTTCCATCTCTATGCCTGATGTCTTCTGGATGAGTTAGGTATTAAATATGAGAACGTTAACAGCTGGTTGTTCATCCTTACTTGAGTGCATTAACCTCTTTAGCTGCTTTTTGATTCCGGGAGAAGGGACCCTGGAAGCGCCTGGGCTTTGGCAGGGCGACAGGACGCTAAAGTCCACAGGCAAGAGAACGACAGCGACGAGGAAGGTAAACACGAGTGAACCCGGAGGAGGTGATCGACTTGGGCAGCGGTCACCTGCTTGCTCGCTTGCACAAGAAAAAGCAAAGGTCGGGTTCGTCCAGGCAGAAAAACACTGCACTTTCTTCTGCTTATTTGGCTAGCAGGGTGGCAAAGCCACTTTTGGAAGGGTTCCAGGGACAAACATGGATAAGACACACACACACACACGCGTGCAGAGGATGGGTGATATCATGCCTGCTGTGGCCGGCTGAATCAGGGCTCCGCTGGAGCACTGATGGGTAATGAGGAAGAAAGAGCACATCTGCACAGGGATGCCGTGCCCTTGGAGCTTTTAGTGTATTACCACACCATAAAGACACTGCGCATGTACAACTCTCACATGAGAATGACAGATGATAATTACGGTTATAGACTGTACATTTGTGATATGCTTCATTTATGATGGAATATCCAGTTTGGATTTCCTGTTGGCCGTGAACAACGCTGGAATCGTCGTATTAGCGTAGGTTATTCAGACACAGATTAAGGGGATAAGTCTGCCTAAAATGAAATTCATGTCATCCAACGCTATACACTTCTACAAAACTAGAAATTTTCTTTCCATTCTTCAACGGCACTATAAATTAGTCAATATGCGCAATATTCCAAGTCTTCTGGAATCACGATTATGTGACTGAAATTTAAAGGGGTGGTTTGCCATTTTCTAACCTTTATGTTGTTCCAAATCTATAAGACTTTCATTTACCTTTGAAACACAAATGAAGATTTATTTTATGAAATCTGATTTCTGTTTGTCCATTGAAAATACACACAAACAAAACTTTGATCCTTTAAAACGTTCATAAAGACAAAATAATCGATATGAAATGAGTGGTTAAATCCCAGACATGATATGTGATGAACTTTTATTCACATACTGTATAAACATGTCAAATAGAGTAAACAAATGCCTGCTTGGACTTTCAATGGAGTGGACAGATACATGCATCTCAGTAGTGTTTGGAAGATGAATGAAAGTCTTATGAGCTTGGAAGGACATAAGGGTAAGTATTTGATGACAGAATTAACATTTTTGGTTAATTCAATGTGTCAACATCAAAGACAATAGCGAAATATGACAAGGTCTCGCAAAGGGGCAGATTACTATTTAATTGTCATCTATTGACACCATTGTAAATGTATGAGTACAGAAAGTTAAAGTACAGAAAGTATGGTATGTATGGCTGCACAGGTCATGTGGCCCACTTTGATTATCTTTTTGGCATTGACAGATATAGTCAGTGGTTGTATGGAAAGATCTGCATTAAGAATTTTCATATATATATATATATATATATATTCACCAAATGTTCAGGTGGATGACAGGACAATATTACAAGATGGTGAGTAAATAATGACCAAATTATCAATGCCATTTTTAAGGGAACTCTTCCTTTATGCCATGCCCTGGGCTAAGTCGCACCCTCACTGTTGTTTCTTTATTTGTTAAAGACAAAGCTAAACTGCGTCCTGGAAATATTTTTTATATGTTAGATCCCATCAACATCACAATAACTAATGCTCTAGGCTGAATAAATAAAGACAAATATGCAAACCATAGTGGTTCACACAGACGTCAAGCTCGTAAAGCCAGTGAGGAAAAAAGGATCTTTTGAATCACCACAGAACAACTCAGCAAAAACACCTGCCAGTCTCAATGTCCTCGGTTTCAAGACCAGGGTTAAAAAGCATGGTCTCTTTGAACTTGTTCCTCCTGAGTAAATATTGTCTTATCAACGTGTCCCTAATGGACTATCCCCTGTCTTCCAGTGAGGTAGTTGTAAAGAAAACAGGGCTTGAACAGAAAGCTCCTTTGTATTAATTTTTCTTTATCTATTGTCTCTATATTGCAGACATTATCATTTGTGGTTAAGGTCTCCCTATTGAATATGACTTGGCAGGTGGTCATGTTTGCCAACATAAGAAAAGTGAGCTTCTGTCTTAAGTGTGTCAACAACCTGAGAATTTTATGAGAACAGACAGGGGGAGGGAGGGAGGAAGAGAGGGAGTAATAATAATAACAATAAATATAATGACATCAACCTTTCATACAAAGTTAATACATTTATAGCTGTTGAGATAATTGAAAACCTTTTGTCTAGCAATTTGCATGTCAGGGGGGCACAACTGCAAACATTTGCATTGTGCATGATCATTGTCATTGTCCAGAGGAGTCTTAATGACCCTTGTAGATCTCTATCAAATACTGGTAAAAATTGCTTTCAAGTATGGTGGTAAACTTTCAGGTGAATTTAAACACTTAAATGTTCACAACTGAAACATGTTTAAAACATTGTTCATGACACAAAAATATGCATTACATCAGTAAGATCAGAGAGAGAGAGAGAGAGAGAGAGAGAGAGAGAGAGAGAGAGAGAGAGAGAGAGAGAGAGAGAGAGAGAGAGAGAGAGAGAGAGAGAGAGAGAGAGAGAGAGAGAGAGAGAGAGAGAGAGAGAGAGAGAGAGAGAGAGAGAGAGAGAGAGAGAGAGAGAGAGCACGTTTTACAGATCAGTAATGTGCGGCTCTTTCTTTGTTTGAATCTATTAAGTTGTCTATGGAGAGCATGTTTTAAATTTCTGAATTATAAAGTTGCATTCTTTTTTGCTTAAAGTCTAATTAACACTTACATGTTTGCCAACACTTTAATATTTTATTATTATTTTGGTCACACTTTAAATAAGGTGTCTGTAACTACTATGTACTTACATAAAACATTGTGCAATGTAAAAACATGGATGTACACAATAAGTGCATTGTATTCAATAAATTATTATGCAAGTACATAGTAGTTGAAGACACTACTTTATATATAAATTGGGACCATTGGTTTAGTTTTAAAATGTGATTATAATGTTAAATAAAATAGTATATTTTACATCTATAAATCAAATTAACTGTGGTATAACCAACATGCAGGAAGTCATTTTGTCGTCATGTGACCAAAACAAATAAAACAGGAAATGATCTCACAGAGAGGACCCCTGTAGAGACTTATGACTGTGTCAAGGTCAGTGAGTTAAAATACATATTCTGACCTTTACATGACCGAACGGAGTAACCCTAATTAAAATTCATGATCTCTCATTTGAAAAACGTTTTGTTTTTGTTTTTTATATATATAATGATACTGTGTTGTGCATTAAAAGTGTAATATTTTATCACTTTTCACTTTAAATCATTATTAATATTTTTTAAACTGTAAAAAATAATAGGAGAGAATTCATTCACAACAATTTGGCACATGCATTGTGAACTAGATTTTTAAGCGATTTCTCCTTTCATCATCTCGGACATCTTTATTTGTCATTGACCCTCACATGTAGAGGGACATTGCGGTATTCTCTTTAAAACATCACTTTCCCCTGTCACTTTACAGACAATGGGCACAAGCTCACAGGGTCGAATCACACCAGGGCCGTTTCACACGGCAACCCAGAGAGAAATTAATTAGTGAAGAGACGTTTACATGACACAATGCCCGCGTGTGACATCCTCGCCACCTTCAACTGAAGCCAGCGGAGCCCGAAGAGACCCCGTCCACGCACCCGCCCCACTGAGAGACACAGCAAAACTCGGCCCTTTTCTTTTCACTTTTGCTTTTTATCGCAGAAAAGAAAGCACGTTTACAAAAGTGATCCACAATGGAAAAAATAACATTTGGCCAGGAAAACCACATGAATGCAGCGGTCTCGACCCAACTGGCTTCTGATCAATGCTGCCCTCCGCATCAAGTTTGTCTGCTGGAGACAAGAACGCCTCCAAATTGTTTTCCCCCCTCAATGGCTGGAATTAATACAGCAATGTAAAGAGCTTACGATAAGTGTCTATCTGCCTCCAGCACTTGCACACAGAGGAAGGCTCGCACGCTTCGCCTTAATATGTGTTAATTCATTTGGTCACAGACTGAAATGTGTGAAAGTTGATCCTATGAAAAGGGAAATTACAAAAAGAAAACATTACGAGCGAAAGCACAATGAAGACCCGTACGACTAAAGTCAAGGGTGGGTTTGCCTGAATGCGGCAACATTTCTAAGTGGATGTAATTCCATGGTGATTATAATAAGCGGGTTAAGATAAACCCGGAGGACACTGGCATAATGCACATGCGTGTATTTGTCATGTTTTTCCTTGTATTTATTGTATTCACAAACTTCAGCAGCACTCTCTTACTTATCAAAAGAGTGGTGGCCAAATACGTATTATCCTCGTGATAATTCGTCGAGAAAAAAACAGTAAGGATGATGGACGGAGAAAAAATAATATGTCTTTGACATTTTTGTTCCAGAACATCCTCCGCCAATGACCTTCTGTACAAGACACGGTGAAAAGAAATGCTTCTCAAAAGATGAGCTGGCCGTGGAGGAAGAGGAGAGAGGAGGAAACAGAGACTTTTTCACCTCTTGCATGTCGCTGGTTTCCTCATTGGAGAGGCCGGCTCCTCACCAGCTGTCATCCTGTAGGAGAGCAGAGAGTCCGGAACACCTCCTTCATAGCTCAGCAGACTCTGCAAGATCACACACACACACACACACACACACGAAGAGCTTTGCATTTAACAGTATTAAAACTATTTTTAAAATAACATACATTTTTTTAAATAAAAAATTCATAATCCATGACACACCCCATGGTCAAATACATACGTTTACATTATTACAAAACAAAAACAAATATTCAAATAAATGCTTTTCAGAATTTTTTTTCCACAATTTCCACAAAAATATTAAGCAGAATTACTTGTTCAACATTAAAGATAATAAGAAATGTTTTGTGAGCACTAAATCAGCATCTGAAGGCGAAAGGGTGTAAAACACATGGTGTTCCTGATAATCCTTCAGGTGAGTATATATATATATATATATATATATTAGGGCTGTGCAAAAGTTAATTGCGATTAATCGCATCCAAAATAAAAGTCTGTGTTTACATAATATATTTGTGTGTGCTGTATATAATTATTTTGTATATATAAATACACACACATGCATCTATATATTTAAGAAAATGTGTTATTCATATATGAAATATTTATATAATATAGATTATGTATTTATAAATATATACAGAATTTAAGCTCAAATAATTCTTAAATATATACATGCATGCATAGGTATTTATATATACAAAATAATTATATACAGCACACACAAATATATTATGTAAACACAGACTTTTATTTTGGATGCGATTAATCACAATTAATTTTTGCACAGCCCTAATATATATATATATATATATATATATAGTAAATCACCCATTATTGTGAGTAAATAATTAAATTGAAGAAAAAAAATTTTTAGAAGCCAATAAATTTGTTTTATTTTCACATTCTATTTGTAATACGTTTTAATTGTTGGCTGATTGTAATGATAATGATGCCCTCAAACTGACAAACTTGGTGCCTTGTGAACAATATTGTTTCCAGATGGACAAGGAAGCTCAACTTTAAAAAATCCAATCAATTACTGTCCTTCCTGTACTTTTACTCTTAAACACATCACATTACTGAAGTAAATTGTCTTGTAGAGAGAGTTTGAGTTTGGATAGTTTGCAAGTGTGTGAGTATAAACACAACGAAGCTGTAAATGTCAGCTATAGTAAGTAGACGAGTTACCTGTTCGATGTGGTGATGTTAAATGTCCCACAGTTTTACAACCACTGTAGTCACATTTAGCCACTTTTTTAGCAACCACCTTTTTCAAAACAAGTACATCACAAGGGGTGTATTTTATGTCATAGGGAATAAAAGCAAAAACATGAAAATATCTTGAGCTTGTGTTACCCACAGATCTTATCTCAGACATTTTATTATTATTATTTATTTATTTTTTTTACTTTGAAATGCCAACTCTTTGTTTCTGGGTTTAGGCCAACAAAAATATGTCAACCTTTGCAGCACTTTATAATGACAATAGCGTCATTTGGGGGCTTTACCCTGAAAATATGTTGATATATTGTGTGCGATTAATTGTGATTAATTCAATTTATTAATCACATCATGCATATCACATAATTAATTTCATTTTAAATTGACTGACAGCTCTCGCTTTTTTTTTTTTTTTTTTTTTTTTTTAGCATTTCATCTTCTAAAATGCTTTAAGCATTTTAGAAGATGAAATAACTGCCTAGTAAACTTGGAAAACAGAAAACACACACCGTGATTTGAGTCCAACAAAATCAAGTGCAAAAACTGACCAATCTTGGCCAGACCAAACTGGCTGGGTGTTCCCTCTCACGAGATATAAACCGACGGAGATAAAAGAGATTGATAGCGAGAATAAATGAAAAAATGAATGAGAGAGCGAGTGAGAGAGAGAAGCTGCACTAATCTGTGCAAAATGCTCTTGAGAACGTGGAGCTCGAGGGAAGAAGTCTCAACACAAGCTGAGACATATGGCAGCCATCATCTTGATTAAACTCTGGCAGCACTTGCCCTAGGATTACATTGAAACCCTCACAAGACAACTTACATGGAGTGAAAGACATGCATCACACACCCTCTGTGAAAATGTGTCACTGCTGTTTAGCATGGAATAATTTAATAATGGACTGTTGAAGGGAACGTATTTGCTAGTAATGTAATGTGAGGTCAATCAGTTCTCAGCAGCCATTACTCCAGTTTCAGTTACATGATTCTTCAGAAAATCATTCATGATTTGGTGCCCAAGAAACCTTTCTTATTATCATAGTTGACATGATTGCACTGCTTAATGAAAAGCTAGTCAGGATTCTTTGATGAAAATAAAGATAGCATTTATTTTGGAAGCATTTTGTAATATTATAAAAGTATTTGCTGTCATTTTGACCAATTAATGCATCCATGTGGAATAATAAAAATCAATTGCTTCCCAAACTTTTGACCCATAGTGTAGCTAAAAATATTTCTAATATTTTTTTATATGGTGTTACGTAATATCACATCTTTGCAACATTTATAGTAATTTAAAAGCAAGACAAATATTTTTTTGCACTTTATTCCAGGGCATCATTCCCAAAAGTGATGGGGTTCGATTCCCAGAGAACGCATAACATATATTCATTAAATGCAATGCAAGTCATTTCGGGTAAAAGCATTGACAGTTACGCACTTACAATCAATGGAAGTCAATGGGATAAATTCACAACAACTTCCCTACAGACTTGCATTTTTTTTTTATCTTTCTTGTGTTGTTTCCATGATATTTACTGTAGATAGGATAACAAACTGGAGGGCTTGTTTCAATTTCTTTGTGTAAATTTGGTCTTACTCAGTAAAGATGAGCATTTGTTGTGTCCATCTTGCTGAAGGCAATAGCAGTGAATGTTAAGGAGCAGATGCCCACCTTGCCCACAGAGAAGCCTTTTGGACCAAGAGACACCCATATGTTAGAGGAGATGATTCCTGCCGAGGATCACATACTTTACTGCCACAAATCTTACTGCGAAGAGAGATAGAGAGAGAGATTATAGAGACTCATTCTGGACTGTATATTCTGTGAATGCATGTTTACTGTTAACCAAACAGCATGACAATAAGGATAAGCAAGTGAAAACAAACAAATAGGAAGCATCCAAGCGATGGGAAAGTCATTTTGCTAATAGGCTGTTGAATCTGCATCTACGGGACAGTCGTTTAATCCAACGAGACATTATTAGGTCACAATTTGTTTTTACAGCACAAAAAGGAGTTCTTGACATCTTAAAAAATGCTGCTGTGAGGACACTTTCCCCCGAGGCCAGATTTCCGAGGAGAAATTGCTGTAGTCTTCAAAACATCCCTGTTAGCTCTTGTCTGCCATCAGCAAATGATCTTAGCTTTGACTTACAATTAAAGACATAATGACAGACTTTATGGAAATAAACATGTAAATAGAGGGACAGAATCTATTTATATCAGCAGATTGCCTTGTAGTGTGGCATCAGCTGAGCAGACAACACTTAAATTCATCTCAACTGGAAATGCGGTTTTCTTTGTTTCTTTCTGACAATGATTTTCTGAGCAGCACTTTTTACATATATTGTATTGTATGTAATGCCTTTTTAAACAACACTGGCATAAAACCAGGTTTTATAGAACACTATTTCAATCAAGATGATGATCAATGATGAGATCCTGTAGTCAGGATCCATAATTAACAGTCCAATAGCAGGTGAATTAGAAACATTTACCGGCCATAAATATTTCTTAACGCTTGAATGCTCCAGGGGAGAGCGGGACACAAGCTAACACTTTTTGACTCTCTCAGTTAGTGTAAATCCACTTGGGGTTATAAGAGCGTTTTTTCCCCCCACATTATTTTAACACGTCTAGTACAAAGCAGTCTTTTTTATTATTACAGTATATACTTTTTTTCTTTATTTACCCTGAAAGAATAGAAGTGAAATGTGACAACATGCCCCACAGGTGTGACATATTTTAATTTGTTAAGAGCAGTTTGTAACATGACCATGTGACAGATTAAAACGTTATTTGATCTAATAACAAATATACAAGACCATAAACTAAAAAATTTACTATTATAATACTATTAACATTTTCTATTAATTAAAGATTCATTTTTCGAGCTTGACAATGAACACACTGCAGTTATGCAGAATACTGTAGTTCAAAACAATAAGGGCAAATAGATAAAGAAACATACTTGGACATTAAGAAAAACGCAGAGAAGAAAAAAAAAAAAAAAAACACACCCCCCCTCCCATACCTCCACACACTGCTCTCACAGAATAGGGGACAAATAGACAAGCCAGAATGCTTTAAATATCTTGACATTATAATTTCTGAGCATTCAGGAATTTCTCAGCACTTCAGGAGTTTTGAAGTCGCGATCTGATTGGCTGAATTCTACAAGATGTCCAGGAGAAGTGTGTGACGCGTTCTTTATTGGCCCGCCTGGAAACAAATGCCGTGACGCCAAAATCCTTCGTGAAAGAAGAAAGCCGTTGTGTTTACAACTGTGACAGCAGATGTTTTACAGATGTTTTGCTTTTCATATTTTCAATCATCAAGTTTTGAGCAGATTTTAGAACACACTTTGTTTTATTTGTCAGGCGTCTTCCAAGCAATGAGGCATATTTTTTTCTGTGCGAGTTTGAAAAGACTTGAAAGTCTGGTAGTATGTGATGCTTATTCCAGTCTTCCCACTGTAAAAATTATATTAATTCATATATATTATGCATATTAATTCATATTATTCATAATTTAAAAACACTTTCTCCCTATGGAAACGATAATTTAAAAAAAATATATCCCCTATATTAGTGCCACCAATCACAAAAAGGAGAAGACCACCCATCGCGATTTCGTTCCTCACACTGTTATTTTATTTTGATCATTTTAATTGTAACATTTTTTTTTTCTCATTTAATAGCGCCACCTGTCACCAAAAGGTACTGTAATGTCATTCCTAACATTGTTTTCTTGAGGTAAAAGTTAATAGAAGACATGAGTCTCGACTCACGACAATGTTTAATTTAATATTTTGATTTGAATTTCTCTAAAAGCGAATCATTAATAATTATAATAATAATAATAATAAATGTGTATTTTTGTATAAATGTGGTATTTTTTCAACTTTTTTTTCAAAACTAGGTAAATTAAATTTAGTCGAATAGAAAAAAAGTCCAGGATCATTCATTTATGTTAAAGGTGCAACATTATGTTAATGAATGTGTGATTAAACATGTAAAACATTTTAATTTGGTTACTGCACTTCAGATAAACAATGGCGCAAACCTTGTCCGGTAAATCAAAGGGTTTGAAGTGTAACATATTAACCCGTCCCCTGCATCGGGATCCCCCATTTTTCCATATGAATATGAAAGGCTTATATCTGCTCCATGACTCTAATTCCCTCTGTCTGTTTGACTGATCCCTAGAGACAAGTTGTTGACCTGTGGTAACATTGTGATACACGGCCACTAAGCCACGTGGCTCCAGCAGTCTTTCCATATACTCACTGGATGATGAGAGACGAGGGAAGGCAGAGAGAGAGAGAGAGAGAAGAGGCTGGGGATAAAGAGGAAGAGAGCGACATCGTTTTATAAGCAAGTTACCATGAAAAATTTGTTAGCAAAATATTTGCACAGGAGTGCGCTCTGTGCTGGGTAGATAACCTATCTGTGTTTGACTTTAGCTTCCCATGCTCTAAATACTCATCTTCTGCCTGTTTGGCTTATTGATTAGTTTGGCAAGAAACTAGGCCTCTCTAGCAGTGACCAAGGTCAAATGACACACACATTTAACTCACTAATGCTCAAACTTCTGTTCTCACACACATGCAGCATTTATGCTAACAACACAAAAACAGCTATTTTAAAGCGACATTATCTAGTGCGATAACGCCGTTCTCAGCACCATCAACTGGATGTCTCCAACTTTGAATCGAATATCTTTCAAACTATCCAATCCCACCCTGTCTGATGGCCTCCCTTTTCTCAAGCCATGCAGACTAATGCGATGTGCAATTAAAAAAGATCTATTGGATCTTTCTGCCGGCGATGGCCTCATCTCATCGCACTGTCCCGCACCCAGAGTGCACCGAGTGGGGGGAAAAACACCAACAACTTCCGACCTCAAACTTCCTTCTGATTGCTCTGGGGCGGTAGCAGAGGGAAGTTAGTGTTGTCGTGTTACCCCGTGCACGCTTGCTCATGCGATTAGCTGTCTGTTCTTTAATTAGTCCTGGTGGAGTATGCGGGCAGAAGGCACTCATTCCTCCCCCTGATCGATGGTATTGAAATCTGAAGGTTATTTCGGGGGCGTTGGGCCTCAGATTGTCGATGTCATTCCCATCACATGTGCATTGCCCCTAAGCCTTGTTCTGGACTGGAAGCGTTAGCGAGCAACAGTGTGACAAAAAGGTCCTTAATTCTAAGCACTTTGATTAACCTCTGCCAGCAAGGACTTGTCCGAACTGACTTGACGTACCCATGTGACGCCCTATTATTAGCCCGTATCGAGCCACAGCACACTCCCAGCCCCTCACCCGGCGCTCCCTCCCAACAACCACCCCCCAACCTCTAAGTTTGTCCTTATGTAGATGTATACATATCTGCCTACTTGCAGTAGGGGAGCGGGCACATGACCTCCCATTGTGAGGAATACTTGGCACGTGGCCCCGCTCCTCAGTTAGAAGCATTGTTCTGTTGCAGAGGAGAGTGACACTGCTGGAGAAGATACTCGCTGACATTTTCGACTTTTTAACCACCATCAGCCCATTAATCAATGGCCGCATCTGTTTCAGAGGGATCGGGAGCGAGGGAGAAAGATAGAGGGCGAGAGAAAGAAAGGGAAATGGGGAGAGTGAGAGAGAGAGGCCCGTGTAAATACACTAGCGCTAATCCGGCCAGACAAACGAGTGGAGGAGCTGAGAGAGAGAGAGGGTTTGACTTTGACTTGCGCTGAGAGGGGGCTTGTGTCAGTTCCACCTTTGCTTTATCTCATCAGCTCAGTATTAGCACATTGCATTTGCCACTCAAGTGTTTAGCATATATGTAAATTTTATAGCCCTCGACATGTTTGTCCCTGATGACAGCCATGGAAATGTTTGCCCATGAGTTTGTGTGTCTGTGTGTGTGTGTGTGTTGGACATTCACTTTTTGGGGAAGTGCATTTGAATGATGCTCTGCAAGGTGTGAATTGTGCGTGTGCGTACGCGTGTGTCCGCTCTTGGGTGTTAGTTTCCGTATGCGCTCTGATGATAAGCGAATGAGAGCTCCCCTACAATAGAACACTTGAGTATCCGAAGAAAAGGGAATTGTGTTGGACACAAGATGGCGTGAACAAAAATCCGAAGACACCTTTTGCTTTGAAAGGAATCTGCATTCATTCAAAGGGTTCTTTCTTCTTTAGGTACAATGGTTTGAAATTTCCTGAGCAAGTAGGCCTCTTCTTTACCCTTCAGTTGTAGAAGCAAGAGTGTTTTGTAGGTGCGAGACACGGGTGACCTTTCTTTGATAGTCGCTGTGATATACGATGGGCCTAAAAGAATAGTCTGTCCCATGCTTTGCATTCAGCTGGCATGAGGGCTTTTTTTCCCTGCTGCAAAAGCCACCTCATAATGTTTTTTAATTCTGTTCTATTTTGAGAGCATTACAGCATTCTATTTTAACATTGTCTGAGGATCGCACCACACATTATCTGATAATGACCTTTACTGAAAGGCCACAGGAAACATACAACATTCTTATGAAACTTCTTTCATGTTCACAGTAGATTTGTTAGTTAGTGTATACTTAGTAATATTAATACATAAATAATGGAACTTAAAGATTTGTCTTGATTTGGCTGAATAACATTTCCAAAGTCATACTGTAAAATATTGGTAAATGGACTGCATTTATATAGCGCCTTCATAGACCTAATGGCCACCAAAGCGCTTTACATTTGCCTCACATTCACCCATTCACACACTCATTCACACACCGACGGCGGTGTCAGCCATGCAAGGCGCCATCCAGCTCGTCGGGAGCAGCTGGGGTTAGGTGTCTTGCTCATGGACACCTCGACACTTGGTCAGGTGGAACCGAGGATTGAACCACCAACCTTTCGGTTCGTAGATAACCCACATGAACCACTGAGCCACTGCCGCCCCACTACTGTAAAATATTGCCGGCATGTTAAAAAATAATACACCCCTACCCCTCCTCAAAAACACTAATTATTTATTGAGAATGAGGAGTCACGTGCCGATTTGGGCGGGGTCTGAGCCGGTCGGCCATGATGGTAGGAGACGCTATCGGTTGCCAGAGGCAACGCCTTCACAGAGGCGCAACTAAACATTACAGAGCTCTTTAATTTTCGAGCATTTCGCGCATCGAATACGAGAAAGAAAAGGAAGAAAGTAAAGATAAGGCGAAAGAAAAGGGACCTTACAGGAACAAGTTCACACCAAGTGCAAACCAGCGGTATTTGGAGAAGCTTTCAGGCATCCAAAATATCGCCCCATACAAGCTCGCTGCGGTGAAAGGGCACAGAGACCTGGACCATTTACCTCCATGCACATATATGGACATTGTTAATTATCTTGTTTTTTTGTGTAAGTTACTACACAATGCAAGAGTTTTAAAGCCACAAGTCTTTGGAAAGTTATGAGGCTTTCTGCTGTGGCTGGGCAGCAATTTAAGATGCACTTTCCCTCTGTGCAACAGAGGGAATTAATGTTGCACTTCAACAACATTAGATAACCTACACTTTGAAGCTTTAAGAGACAACAACATAAAGACATTTTTAAGATAACGTACCCGAGTGAAAATGCAAAGAACACACTCTCATTGACTGGGTGGGGTGAGATCGAAAGTAATGTCCTTTCTTCTTATTGCAGCCAACCAACCAATCCGGCGTCCCCTCATCAGGTAAGAGGCTTGCTCTCCCTGATGCTGTGTCTATTTAGGTAATCTAAAAAACTTTATTCCATTGTTCCTATGTTTTCCATTTGTATCGTGTGAGGTACTGGAGCAGTTTTTAACACAGCAGTGACTTCCAGGCATGGTTAAACAGTGCAGAATTTAGTTAAACTCCTCTACTACTGAGTTAACAACACGCGTAAACAATCAAATTTTGCCGCCGGAATCCTACCAACATGGAGAGAGGGGAGGGGCTCAGTACCATGACGTCAACTCCTCACTCTCAATAAGATTTGGTCTCCACACTGTTCAAACAGTATATTATGGTCCTGCACATAATATTTTGCATTAAGCATAGACTTTGACAAAAGATCTCCAATCAAGCAATGGAAGCCATGTATGAATTTCCAGCATCCCTGTTATGAAATTTGGGAGCCTCCCTACAATTGGTGACATGTGCTACATTTTTTATGTAAAATTGATGGAGATAGTGATGTCATTTTGGGCATATTGATATGACTACTATGGTTATGGTTACCCGTCACATCAATCAGTCACTGTGGCATGAAAATAAGAGTGTGGTGTATCATGTCCAGCAATTGTGATTGTGTGTAAATATATTTATACTGACTGTCTCCAGCATTAAGTTTAAGTTCATGTAAACTAGGGTTTGGGGAAATTCAGAATAAAATTTAATGGGTTACACCCCTCAGAAAGTCAGTTTGTCTGTCTTTCCATCCAACCATTCATCCATCAATCTATTCAACTATATCTAGTTATCCGGTGTTCTTTTGCATTTTTTCCCGTTGAGCCATTTAGTAATCTTGTGCATCTAGAAAACAGAAAAATTTAGCAACGAATAACATGAGCACATCAAGGTCTGGAGATGGACTTAAATCCTTGAGATTGTCCATGCATGACAATCTGCTCTTAAACCTTCCCAGATGTTGGAAGCATATACAATGTCACATAAAGAAACTAGGCCATTTCTTTTGGATCAGTGTTTTTTTTTTTTTTTTTTTTTTTTTTTTTCATTTATAGGCAATTGATTTCTCATGCACACCAAAGAAAATTCTATGTGGATTAATTTTTGATTTCAACCATTTTTCCTTGTAGAAATATCATATTATCAGAAAAGAAATGGCACACATGCAAATGAACTATGGACCCTGCAATGCATTGAACAAGGCTGAAAGAAGGTTTGAGTTTGAAAGTTAAAGAAGTGGTACTGTAAGAGAAACGTTTAAAAATGGTTTTGAAAGTGAAATTCCACTGCTAAAGTGCCTGCTTATTAACAACAAGCCTGGGATTTGGTGCCTTCTCAGAAAGGTAGTCTACTAAATGGGAACACAACACTTAACTACTGTCCTTGTGAAAATCTGCACAAAAACCACTTCAGCAACTTTCCAGTTGCAAAATCTCTACTAGCAATTTAATTTATGGGAACATTTTCAGATTTTCAAACCTTGTCCATCATTGGTTGGAGAAACAGATAGCCATGCCCTATACTCAAGCCATTGGTTGGTCAGGATATTTAAACAAACAGTGTAATGTTTTGACACCGCCACACTTTTTTGAAAAGAAAATCAACCTAAATATATATGTATATATATATATGTATATATATATATATATATATATATATATATATATATATATATACATATATATAAATATTTTTTTTTTTTACTTTTATGTCTCTAGATCTTAAGCTTGGATAGGAAAAAGTATTTCAACATTTAAAAAAAATAGCTTTTAAAACAAAGTTATGTATATAAATTTAGATTAAAAGGAATATAAATCACTGTATTAACAGTTCAATTTTTGATGAGCTGGAAGTGTACACAGAAACCTGCAAGCATTGGTTGCTAATTCATCATTGCT
Source organism: Pimephales promelas (assembly GCF_016745375.1). Next base: position 1,413,010 of record NW_024121099.1, on the reverse strand, counting down.
AATTGCCAAAACCAATCAGTGCCAAACATATTGAATGTAATCAGGCTAAAGCACTCGGATTCAACATCCTCAACAGCCACAGTTATCTGAAATTCTCTTTATAGTCACAAGCTTGACAGCATGTTTGAGTCTTATAGGTGTGAGTTCATTCTTCCTCATTTCTTTTGGAGGTTTAGAACATCATGATCAAGTGGGATAAGGACGAAGAGAAGGAGTGATTACTGGAGATCACAGGCCCCGTTTAAAAGAAGGATTACGGCTCAGAGCAGTTTACACTCTTCTGCTCTCAACTCAATTTCTCAAGGCTCTGCTAACGATTGGACTTAAACTCAAGGCCACGCGTTGGCAGTTACACTATCCAAACATACACACAGAGACACGCGCATGCACACACCACATTTATTAATAGCCGAAACAGCTGCAGATCCTCTGGCTCACACCCGAGGAGAGGAATTCCCAGTATTCAATAGACAGAAGTGTGTTAATCTGTGATTCTTCACCATAGGCAGAAGACAGATGGATTCCTTCACTCTTTCACTTTTCTCTGCGCGTGCGAGGGGATCAGCTAGCAAGAGGCACGGGTATCCACCGCTAATTAAAGGTGGTGGGTGGGAATTGGAGAGATCGCTGGACAGATGGACTGCCTTCACCAAGGAGCCAGGGATCTTTGAACCCAGACTATGGAGCATATTTAATTAAAGCCCTCCAATTGTCCCAATGGCATGAAGACTTTTGTGTGCATACTGACCTCAATTGTCTTTCTCAAGTTTCAGTATGAGCTCAGATACTGTATGTTGACTTCTCTGAATCTGACAAATATGTGGCAAAATATTCAAATATTTTTAATAAAAATCGGACCTGCAAATAAAAAAGGCCTACTGTATGCATTAAAGTCTTGCATATATGCATATGCAGTCTTTTTTTCAGCATTCACCAGTTTTTTTCATTTTTATCCAAAGCGACTTACAATTGCTATATATTTCAGAGGTCGTATGCCTCTGTAGCAACTAGGGGTTAAAGCTATGGTATACGATGTTAAAAATCGGTCGAGACGGTAGGGAAGTTTTAAAAAACTCATCCCGCCCCTCCACACACACCCCCCTCCCCTCTGTGCTACCTGATCCCTGACGTATGTCACGTTTGAGTTCACGTCAACGCAAGATTAGCAACACATGAAATGTTCTAAACTCCCCACCACCATTATAATACTACTAGTATTGCTAAGGTTTTCAGTAATTGTTATAGCAGCACACAGCGCATCTTGTTCAAATTCCGATCGGCTCGAACAGAAACCTCGAACAAGAAATATAATTACTTTGAACCGCGATCGGCGATGCTAAACGGCTAACATTCCAATGCCGACCGGCAGCATGAGCAAGTTGTCAAACTGATAAAAAGCCACGTAACACGTCACACCATAAAAGAATAAATAAATGTTTACCTGCTCAACAAAAAGTCATCCGTGTCAGCGTCGTTTTCAGCCCCAGATCTCCCTGAAGCTTTCTCCAATGGTCAATGAAGGACGCTATATTTATCCTACTTAGAGTCCGGCGTTCTTCACATTTCTTTTTAATCTCTGATCTTTCCTCCACAGACTTTCTCTTGCGTCCAAACTTTACAGTAGAGGTAAGCAGGGGCCGCTTGCTGTTGTCGTTTATATTTTTATCCATTGCTTTATCCATTGCTGATCTGACGCTACTAGCTAGCTACCATAGACAGTCTGTCAGCTGTTTGCTCACGCACGGAGGGGGGCGGGGGCGGGTGCGGTTGGGTTGGAGACGCGAGCGCCAGGCGGAGTTTCAAGTGGAGCTGGTGATTGGATGAGAGCAGTTGACCAATATAAGCTGTGCGGCCACACAGCTTACATTGGTCAACTTTTCTGCAGCTGTCCAGCCAATAGAGTGAATGGATTTTTTTCGTTCTTTTTTCTATTCATATTGTTAGGATTGTACTATATAACCATAACCAGCATCTAAACGAGGATATTAATAATGATCAATCTTTGAAATTGTATACCCTAGCTTTAAGTGTCTTGCTCAGAGACACATTGGTGTCTTGCAGTGGATTCGAACCCAGGTCTCTCACACCAAAGGCATGTGTCTTATCCACTGCTCCATCACCCTCTTAGACTTAATATCTTTTAAACCCTAGGTTAAAGGGATACTCCACTTTTTTTTTGGAAATAGGCTCATTTTACAACTCCCCCAGAGTTAAACAGTCAAGTTTTACCGTTTTCAAATCCATTCAGCCGATTTTCTGATTTTTAGAAGAAAATCAGCAACCAGACAGTTTCTGGTCTCACTGAATTCCATAGTATTCCATGATAATAATTCCATGATAATGGAGTGATAAAGAGACAGTCCCTGTTAGAAACTCTCTTGTAAACTACCCTAAATTGATGCACTGGCATAAGATGGTTTTAACTGTCTGGGCCAGGCCTGGCCACTAGTTTAGTTGGGTATATCGACAAAATGCCCAAACCTCTCTAAAACCAGCCAACAAACCAGCAAACCAGCTTAGGTTGGTTTAAAAAAGAAAATCCAGAAAACTTAAGGTTCTCAACCAGAACAGATTTGCAGGATGTGCCTGCCACATGCTGTATTAGTCCTCTTAATGTTTTAAAAATGGTAAAAATTAATTATGGTATTTTAATACAAACACTGTGAAGCCTATTTAAATGTATTTATTTAAAATATAAACGCATTTAAGTTGGGTCTCAATTATACAATGAAGTGAAGATTTGCATCTAGCCAATCACTGCTCGCTAAATGTCCAGTTATTTCATATTTATTATCTTATTCATCTGGAAGTAAGCATAATTGATAGAAACGTAAAATAAAACATCCCTGAGCAAACAATTCTTCATTGATATTGAAAATATAACAACTTTCACATGTCCTAACTGGTGATGGTTGCAAATGAGAAAACCCGCTGAACCTGTTTCTAACGAAGGCCTTGTGTTTACTGCACCACGACTGACGATCAAACGCATAACTCTAGTTTCTATTAGCTCCATTGTTCCGCTAGTGGAAACAGAAGTGAAAGTTTTCTGTCATGGGGTAAGAGCTTTTCAAACTGACCCCCATTTACTTGCGCTCACACCATTACAGGTGTAGAGAGGGTAAAGAAAAGCAGAACGCCGGGGTTGACATCCAACCTCTAGATACCAGGCTAATCCATCTATTCCAACCTCATTCTCTCCCTGAATTATCACCTTTTGACATCATTTTTTAAAATCTGCTGTCAAAGGAGTGTGGGCTGTACATTACGGGGAGGATGAGGAGTAGAAGAAGAAGAAAGAGCGAGCGAGAGAGGGTGAAGTGGGTGGGGGAATCTCCTCTTAAGTCCTCAGCCTCAGTTATGATTAATGACCCAATGCACCTCAAAGTTCATAAACTTCCCAACCCGCTGATAGTTTATACAAGCTAAATGATTTATTTTCAGCGCATGCCAGGCTGCTCATTCCATGTGACGGATATTTCCAGAGTCCTTGTATGAGGTTGCATCTTGTTGTGAGACAGCAAACCTTATGAGGGTAATATAGTGGTAGAACCCCCCCCCCCCCACCCTCCAATACATCTCTTGTGAGAACTTGTTAGAAGTCAGCACAGATTTCACCTGATGTATGTGACAACACGTTGTCACCATGTCACATTTATGAGATATACATAGTAGATGTAAAAATAAAAATATCTTACTAGTTAACTAGTTATTAACTTTAGGTTGGGTGGCTCCCAACTATCAGAGCTATCTAAAGACTTGGAAATGTCCTATCAGGCCTAACATACCTCACAGATACCTTGCGCTCCGACTGCCTCTCTCCCATTTAATTACCGTTGGAGGAATCTGGCGTCTTCCCTGCTAAATGCCTCCGATAGCTCCTCTCCACGCTGGAACCTACGCGTCTGAGGGATCTCTCGAACACCTGTCACCCCAAACAGCAGCATTTTCTGAGAGCGTTCTCAATCACTGTCACCCTCCCATCACCTGCTTACTTTACCTTATCCCCCTCTCCTTTCATTCATCAACATTTTAGGTGCTGCCTTTGACAAGGTCACATCTATTGCTTGGATCGTACATCATATTTATACTAGGGTGCTGACAAACCCTGTGATATTGGATGGCGTTTATTTGTCTATTTACATTCTGAGGTTGTACATGGTCTAAGGAACATTGTTCAAAGGAAAGTGCGGATGTATGAGGTGATTTTAAGGGAGAGTCGAATGACTCTTGAAGGAAAAGGTTAACTGCCTGGTCAGATGTAGTTGTGTTTTGACGGTCTTTGACAGGTGTTTGAAAGTAGACCGACCTTCATATACTTTTAGGCACAATTATCCAACTATTTTGCTTCAACTAACTCTATGCCATGGAATCATTTCACAGGTTGTTCTGGACTCTGAAATCAGTCATAGGTAGAGTTTTGGGGCCGCCCCTTTTGGGTCCAGAGCCCTTTGTTTTTTTTGTTTTTTTCTTTACCTAATACAATTGACTACAAAAATAAAACTACAAGGGTGGTCACACTACAGTTTTGAGGCATCAACTTCCATTCATATCATTGCAATGCAGAAGACCAGAATGTGAAGTAGTTCTGCATTTTGCTGTATTCCAATGATCAAGATTGGTGAACTGAATTTGTATAATGAAAAAGATGTTTAACAAATAGATGAATGATATATCACAGCATGACCTCTTAGCCAAAAATAACAAACTTTAAAGCTGCAGGTTTGCAGTGTTGCAGGAAAATAGAGAAGATTGTACAGTATTTATAAAAATTAATTGTTAAAGGAGTAGTTAACTTTTGAAAATTTTGATGAACCAGTTGTAACAGGAGTCACGAACGTGCGTCGCAGTACAGAGCAAGGCGACCATTTGTGATTATAAAACTTAAACTTTGTTATTTCTTTAAATGAGCGATCTTTTCGCTTGATAAGACCCATATTCATCGTCTGGAATCGTTTAAAGCCCTTTGAACAGTTTGCAGTTTGTACTGAAAGTGTCTTTTGGACCTTGAATCATTTGGTTCCCACTGAAGTGCATTAAAATGCTGGAATGTTTTCATCAAAAACCTTAATTTCTTTTCGAATGAAGAAAGAAAGACATGGACATCTTGGATGACATGGGGGTAAGTAAATTATCAGCAAAAGTTTTTTGAAGTGAACTACTCCTTTAAATGTGCCACAGACCATGATGTCATATCTTGATCGGTGCAGTGTCCGAAGGAATATCGCATGCTCAAAACCTAGTGTGACCGTGGCTTAAAAGTTACTGAATGATTTTAAACTAATGCCCATGTGCAGCTGTTTCCTGAAGAGCAACCTGACTATATGAATGCTGTGCACCTACTGGAATAATTAAATTGTAAAATATAATTCTGCTAAATGTTAAGTTCTAACAAAACATTCAATAGCAACATGACATATCAGGGCACTCTTCAATTAATGTCTTAATGAAGTCTCCATTTAAAATAATTGGCTTGGCATGAATCACTTAGTGCTGATAGCAGAGTCTTTGTCCTAGTTATGATTTGTTCTTTTTGTGTTTTGATGAGTGTCAGAGGTCTGTGTGTAAAATGAGATCCTATAATTTGTTCTCTATGGAAAAATCTGTACATATTCCAACTCTGACAATGTCTCGGAAAAACTACATTATTATTTTTAGGATTATTAATTATATTTTGCCTTTCCAGCAAAGTGGAAACAATTGACCCTTCGCAGGGAGCTTGATTGACAGGTGATCTGACCAATCATACTTCGCCGTCCGCCATTTTGTCCGACAAAGCAGTCAGGAGAGTTAACATGGAAGGATTTGAACTTGAAAAACGGAGTGTACTGACGCCTTTCTGCGGTTAAAAAAAACCTTCCTTCTTATGTTCATTGATGTTTACTTGATGCTATAAATCAACTAGAAGGAATGATCGGATCACGAATGATCGAATCACGAGCAGCTTTAACTGATGCTCTACAGCGATCTGTCACGACACAGATCGACACATAGCGACAGTAACTAAGGGGGGCGGGTCTTTGCAAACTTGCAAACGGTCAATTGTGACATGACCCAAGCCAGGCTTAAAAAAAAAAAAAAAAAAAAAAAAAAAACAACAACAACATTATATACATCCTGTACTCTATAAGTTTGGGGTCTGAAATATTTTTTGTTTCTGAAGGAAGTCTTTTGTACTCACCAAGGCTACATTTGAGCTAAAATACAATAAAAACAGTAATATGGTGAAATATTACAATTTAAACTTTTCTATTTGAATACATTTTAAAATGTTATTTATTTCTGTGATTGTAAAGCTGAATTTTAAGCGGCCATTAACTTCAGTCTTCAATCCCAATATGCTGATTAATATCAATGTTGAAAACAGTTGTTCTGCTTAATATTTCTATGAAAACTCATTTTTTTGAGGTTTGTTTGCTGAATAGAAAGTTAAAACAGCATTAAATGTAGTTAAAGTATCCACCAGCAGGGGCTAACTGGCCCGCTCTAACCAACAAAACCTTGACCCCCCCCCCCCCCCCCCCCCGCCATTTTTATCCTTTCCCGATCATCAAGGTCATAACATTTCACTTTTGCTCTCTAGGACAGTAAATGTTTAAGAAAAAAAAAAAGACTTGCAAGGGTTGCATGAGTATCTGACAAAAATAAAGACACCTACAAGAAACCATTATTTATTTGTTTGCTGTAATAGCATGGCTGGGCTAAGCTGATGGCACGACAACCTGTAAAAGCAAACGGATAATAGAACTGTCGCATGGAAATAGTTTTCAGCAGTTGGACTGAACCTTTCGTGTTGGCAGCATCCCAACCTTAACTGCTGTTTTTTAATCACAGGGGAGTTTTGTCCTCATTGTCAATGACCTGACAGCACACACCCTGAAACAGCAGCCACATCTCAAGAAAGGATGCAGCTGCTTGTAAAGGAATTGCAGGCTTCACTAAACACAACCCAACCAGTATTTCTACAGGAAATCTATCAAGCACAGGACAAACAGAGCTTTAACAGAAGTAGTAGTTCACACTCTAGCAACAAGAAATGATGGTCCAACACTAACTCAAAGATGAATGAGCTGAAAGGATTCGACAAACAGAGAAGAGTGGTCTGTATTTATCACTAAGGTTCTTGCCTTTTGCCCCTATTGTTCCAGAGATAGAAAGCTGGAGCCAGGGCTCAATCTAGAACTGTTCCGAATGTTTCCAATGACGAAAACATGGAACTTGAAAAATCAGCATGGGCCCCTTAAACCTGCTGGTTCCATACCAGAATAAAGTAACTTCACAATGAACTAACAAGAGCATGGCAAGGTCAAAATTTGGCTGGTTAGGCCAACAACAAACTACTGGAGATCACAAAAACAACTGCCTTGGACGAGTGCCTTGGTCATCAATTCTGAAGAGAAATAATGCAGAACCTGGAAAAGGATGAAACTTTTTCGAGTGCATGTGTCGAACGCCTTTGTTCATGAACGCTATCAGATGGCGTATACTTTTAAAGGCTGTGGGTTCGCATCAAAACTGAAGTACACTTTGGGCTTAACGTTGCCTTCATGTGCTATTGGAATTATCTTAAATATGAGCTTCCCAGTTAAACATTGGACATGAACGCACTCTCAAGTCGTATTTACAACTGAGAGGCTCAAAATTATTTTGCTACCCAAGTCCCAGAGTTGAGCATGGCACAAACTTTAGCTAAGAACGATTGCCGCTATGACTGGTATTCTAATTCTTCCTAAGTACTTCCTACTTAATTCTTCTTCAATACGGTTAATTTCAATTAAATCAATATATACCATTTTTTATACCGTTTTTATTCTGATACCATTATGGTAGAAGAAAAAATTATACCATAAAGCCAGCATGTGACGGTACAAAGACACTTTTGATGTTAAAGTTTGTTCTCAAAACTAAGACTAGTCACAAAGACAGACATGTTGTTTGGTTCGTGGCCAGTTTCCTGTAATAACAGCCAGTTACGTCATCATACGACTGCCAAAAAATAAAAGAGTTACACAGACATCCCAGCATATAGCACCAGCACCGGCACCAACCTCATTATAGTAGAAAAGTGGTACTTGTATTTCACTGTGATTAGCTATGATGTGATTTAATGTGGGATATTACATCTTGTTAAATGAAGAGCGTAGTTACGTACAATGTGAATGAGTGCTCTTGGAGCAGCTGGGGGAGGATAAGGTGTGATGCTACGGCCCCAGCTGTAGTGACCTGTCTGTGCTGATCGCCTGCAGCGAGCCTGAGGGTGCTGAACGCCTGAAGGAGGTTCTCAATGAACAACAAGTAAATAAAAGATATGAGGGATGTCAGAGCCACAAAGGCCATGGCCGTCGGGTAGAAGACTGAGACTCCCCTGTGAGACAATACAAGCATCTACGACACAAACCAACAACTCTTTGCTTCATAAAGAGACCTTATCTTCTCGCCCATCAAGTATAATACTTGTTTACAGCTGCACTGTGATACCAGCTAACATTCAGACATAACACATCACATACTTATCATTAATTATGATCAAAAGCATATCAAACCGACCTTACCAGTCTGCTGAATGTGTGCTAAAAACTGTAGCGAGTGTTTTGGTTAAATGAGGGATAATATATAGTCAGCCAGTTAGAAATCCAAAGAGTGCTCAAGATTCCGACATGGTTATTTTACAACTTCCCATTCCAAAGAAAAACCAGTCATTACAATATTCATTTATTTATATCCATCAAAAGTTTTATGCTTGCCATATACCAACCCAGACTCATTGGGAAAATGTGCCTGCTGTCGACACTACGTTGCTTCTTGCACGTTTCATGACATTTTTTTCAAAGTGAAATTTCCAGTGAGCGGTGCTAAAAACATGCTCAGTCAGATTTATCTGAAACAGATGAGTGTGAATCTGGCAATGTTTTTATTACACTGGTTGTATTCCTGCAATTCGTAAATTAAAATGTACTGTCAGTGACACTTAAAGGTTAATGCTGATAAATCGTGTTTAAAAAAAAGGGTAAAAAGTAAAAGAATTGAAAGTGCGTGTGTGTGTGTGCGTCAATATTGGCACCCCTAGATTTGTTTACGAGTAGAATATCTCTGAAGTATATTCCCATTAATATTTACCTTTTTTAGTGACTAGGAACATGACATTGTCTAGATATGACTTATTGTTTCACAGGAGTGTAAATAGGAGGAAAAACAAGCTAAATTTCCTTAATCATCCATCACAATGCAAAACCAAAGAATATAGTTCTGATGTGCATCAAAACATTGTTGAGCATCACTAAGACAATAGCTAAAGAACTGAAAAATCGCCATTTTGACCATCAGGGCAATAATTAAGAAGTTCCAATCAACTAAAGATGTTACGAATCTACCAGAAAAAGGACGTGTCTATATTGTCTTAATGCACGATGAGGAGGAGAGTTTGAGTGGCCAAAGACTTTCCAAGGATCACAGATGGAGAATTGCAGAGATTGCTTAAGTCTTGGGGGTCAGAAAGCCTAAACAACCCCTACATCACCACGTGTTGTTTGGGAGGGTTTAAAAAAAAAATCCTCCTCGCTCCTCCAAAAATGAACTCCAGCAAATTCAGTTGTCAGACATGACTGGAACTTCAAAAGGGGCCGGATTCTATGGTCAGATGAAAAAAAAAGGGCTTTTTGGCAGAAAACCCACGAGATGTGTGAGTCTGGACATGTTGTTCAGATGCATGGTATTATCGATTCTAGCAAATACCAACAGATTAAAAAAAAAAAAAAAAAAAAATTCGAAACCTGACTGCCTCTGCTAGAAATCTTATAATGGGGTGTGGTTGGATCTTCCATCAGGAGAACGGTTAAAAAAAAAAAAATCAACACAAAAATGGGTAACTGAGCACAAAATGAAGCTTCTGCCTTGACTATCCCAGACCCCTAAACTGAACTCTATAGAAAACGAGTGGGGTGAACTGAAGAGAAGAAGCACCAACATGAACTTGTGAATCTGAAGGATCTGGAGAGATTCTGTATGTAAGAATTGGTCTCTGATCTCGTCAGGTGTTCTCCAAACTAATCAGGCATTATAGAAGAAAACTCAGAGCTGTTATCTTGGCAAAAGGAGGTTGCAAAAAGTATTTAATAACAGGGAGCCAATAATTATGGTTAGCGTATTTTGGAGAAAAGCATTTATTTCACAATGTGATTTACCCCCCCCCCCCCCCCCCCCCCCCCACTCTCAATTCTTTTACTTCAATGAAAGGATCGCTTTTTGCTATATAGAGATCCAGTTATGGGTAATTATTGAAGAAGAAAAAAGGGACCACGACTGACCAATCAGAATCAGGTATTTCAGAGTCATAATAACAGCCTTTAGTTTGTCATACCAAGATCATTCTCAAAGTGACTAGGGGCAGTGGTCACGTTCTTAGCCATGCCTTAGTGTTCAAAAACAACTTAGCGTATGCTCAGTCATGCCCTATCATCTCTGATCTACACTGCAGAGGAGCGAGGCGTGAGGTTTTGCATTTACTTGGTCCCTCCCCCATTAACTTCAGTTAAGTAACTGCGTCAGTCCTAGCGCCTTAATTACTCTTGTCCTTTATAAATTAACAAACTCATTTCTTTCCCAGCATAATAACCAGATGCCCCGTAAGAGCTTCTGTCACCTCAATTCGGTTCTAATTATCTCAATTTGCCCGTAAATCATTTTTATAGGGGCAGTAAAGCAGTGTAATGCTGTTGGCAAGCCAAGACAAGGCATTTGATGGAACAAATCATGTGAAAGGTGTGTCAGTCCCGGCTCCTGGAAATCAAACTGCTAAATTTTGCTCCAGCTCTAATCAACCACCTGAATGAAAATCTTTGAGTTCACTTGAAAATTACAAGCAGGTGTGTTAGAGTAAAAATGGAACTAAACTGGGTGTGTCGCAATCAGCTCCTTATATCCCAAGTATCGTGTACTCAAATTCAGCAATGGCAAAGAGAGTAAGGACCCTGGCTCACTACACATTGGGACACAGATGGTGACACGCCAACATCCTCGTAATGTTACTATTGGTATTTCTGAATAACAGCAGAAATGATATTTTTCTGACATTTATATTTTTCTAGACAGTTGAAATGATGTTATTGGTGGTTGCTATGCTGCGGTCAAAGCGCTTTAATGCTGATTGGTTGATGGAACCACAAGAGCACAGAGAACAATTTTAAGTCAATTTCAAGTTTTTAAGAGCCCACTTCATATTGGAGACTGGAAAAATAATAATAATAAATAAATAAATAAATAAAATGTATGTATAATTTATATAACATTTAATCAGAATACTAGGAAAAATTACAACATATCTTTCTTGAAATGATATAGAAAATTGGATTAAAAATATACAGTGCATTCAGCAAGTAAAGTATTCCATTCCCAACATTACCTTGCATTACAATTGATAAAGAGCATGAAATAAAGTTCCTTCTTTCACCACAGGGAGGTTTCCTGCACTCAACTTGGACTGGGATCCTTCCTTCTCACAATCACTGTAAGTTGTTTCAGTCTCAAGAACATGTAAAACCATACAGAGCAAATACTCATGAATACTTGGTCATGTATGTTTATCCATGTGCATGTAAACGTGGCCGTGTTAACACAAAAACTTGTATTTGGCCCTTGAATGTATTGGACACTTCATCCAATCCACTCTTAAAAATATATGAAATTTCATAAAAAAAACAAAAAAACAATCACAAGCACAGTACCTTTCAAGCTACACAATGTGTACTTTAAGTGTCTTAAAACTTCTTGTGGAATTAAAATATACTCTATCCTACAGAAGAACTATAGACTACTTGGAAAAGGGTCAAATTATATTCAGTGTCTTGACATCTTTGCATGTCTACCAAATTAAGTTATGCTTCTTTTACCTTAAATGACTTAATTAGTCTGTTTTGCATGAGTGAATGTAAAATCAATAACAGTGACAAAGCAAATATAATTGTGTCTGGGTCACTGAGCTACCCCTGCAGACAGGTTGGGGGTTCTTAGACGGAAAAAGGATGAAGACTGCAAATATGTAAATAATAACCATTTGATCGAGCTTATTACGAAAGAGTCAGTGCACTGTTTACGTTCACAAAGGGGCCTTCTGTTGTAATTATTAACCTTCTCGCTCTCTCTCAAGACCTTGGGTTGCAGCTCTTCAGCCCCAATTCTCTCTGGTGACCATTTGAACTAATTACAATGGCTTCTTCAGTAAGCATCTCTAAGACATGCTAAGGAGGATCCTCTCCCAGCCCGCAGCACGATGCTCTCTTCCATTCAAATGCTTCAAATGCTTTCTGCAAGTAATTGTCTGTCCTTAGCAATCCCCTAATGACATTAAAAGTCTCATTATATGCCATCTCGAAGGGGCTTTTAGCTGGAAAATCTTAAGCAACAGACAGCTTAGCTCCAGGGCTTTGAATAAGATCCTTATGTGAATCAAGTGTCATTTACTAATCCAAACTGTAATCTTATAAGTATTCTCACATTCCACACTGGTATTTCCTCATTTCCTTTGTAGGAATTACAAGTTTTGATTGTTCTTGTGTCCTTCTGGGTGCACTTTTTTTTAGAAAAAAACAAACTTCAAAACACAACTTAACTTGCATTCATAAAGTTTGGGATTTATTTATTTTCTAAGAAGCTTTATGAAAACTTTCCAGAACACATTCTAATACTGTATACAATAATTTAGAAAGATATTAATAGATGCTGTATTTACTTCATAAACTGAACCTGGGGTAAAAAAAAAAAAACATTCACAAACAAAATCAGCATTTCCAGCTGTGTTAAAAAAAATTGACACTTTCACAGAAATTGGCCTAAAATAGAAAAGCATTCAATCATAGTTGAGTTTCACCTCAACCCATGTTTTTAACCTGGATTTTTATTTGCATGCGTTTCCTTCCTCCATTTGTATGCAACATCCAAAAATTCAGAATGGATGGAAACCTTTAATAATGCATTACACCATGTTGTGCATTCTTTTTCCCCCCACAAATTAATTGTCCACTGTTCTCTATAACTAACTGCATGTAACCACAGTCCTTCAGATTGTAAACAAACTTTTGTCTAATGTTTCCGTAAGATTCAAAATATGTGAGAGATTCTTTCTAATTTAGGAAGAATCTGAATGACAAGCATTCAGGCTGACTTTGAGTGGAATGCTGTTATTAATGAAATCTTTGTTTTTAGTTATGGACTATGGTCATATATTTTGAAGGCCACGTACAGGCTTCTTAGCCTGCAAGAGCACATCTGACATTGCATGCTTACCTTGACAGGGCTTTCTTAAAAACGTCTTGTCTTTACGACTAATCTATTTTCCATGACGTTTCTGAACGGATAATTCTTCACCATTCACCCAAATGTGACTGAACCAAGAAGCTGTTCTGTTGACACAGTAAACAAGGACATTGACCGGTTCCAAATAACTGTCAAATCATGTGGTCTATCTACAGATCAGTAAAACTTAACCTTTCTTTGCTACCGTCGTTCTGTTGATGTCCATCAAGTGTCTATCGCTTTTATTTGTGCTGTCAACCTCCTAAAAATTAATAAATAAATAAAAACTCTAGACATCTCAAGCTTTTGAGCTTTCAGCAGATTAATTCAGATTTGTCTAATCCGTATCTACCTTCTTTAACACCAGCAGATCAGTCAGATTGACACAATATAATGCACTCCCAGACCTCCCATAATTTAAGCAGCACACTAAATAGCTGAAGATACCTTCCAAATACAGATTATCTGTCTATCCAGGGCCTTAGTACCCTCTTATTGTACATAATAGTGTTTAGCATGTATTTTAACAGATAATGGAGCCAAGGACTGTCCTCCCCCACATGATGGAGATACAAAGAAATGAAGCTGTACTTATTATGAGGGCAATACTCAAGGAGGCCTTTGACATGCAAACATTTGCATTAGTTTTGACCTTAAAAAAATGTCCCAATGCCTGCAAGAGGAGATTTATATATCAGCCTTTTTTAATCAATACAGTACATCAACATGGTGCAATACTTTAGAACAGTATACAGTGGCCTCGAAAAGTACTTGGACTTTTAATAAGAATATTTATTATGGAAATAATATACTTTATGATGAATGTTTCAAGAAATAACATAAAGAATATGATTTAATGCCATTACGGTGTCTCTTCAATTTAAGATTCTATGAAGCCTTTAGCCTTCACGCTAAACGTTTAGTCTTTGAATTCCATAGACATATACACTAGACGTCACCTTGGGTTCTAAGCATGCGTCAAAACCGCCGCCATCTTGGAACAGGGGTCTTGTCATAGGAAGTAGCTAGGTAACGCTGCTATCTCTGCCTTTACTTCGAATTCATTGATGGTG
>NW_024121099.1:1189781-1398150 GCF_016745375.1 Pimephales promelas | reverse complement strand
ACACAGCAGTGACTTCCAGGCATGGTTAAACAGTGCAGAATTTAGTTAAACTCCCTCTACTACTGAGTTAACAACACGCGTAAACAATCAAATTTTGCCCGCCGGAATCCTACCAACATGGAGAGAGGGGAGGGGCTCAGTACCATGACGTCAACTCCTCACTCTCAATAAGATTTGGTCTCCACACTGTTCAAACAGTATATTATGGTCCTGCACATAATTTTTGCATTAAGCAATAGACTTTGACAAAAGATCTCCAATCAAGCAATGGAAGCCATGTATGAATTCCAGCATCCCTGTTATGAAATTTGGGAGCCTCCCTACAATTGGTGACATGTGCTACATTTTTTATGTAAAATTGATGGAGATAGTGATGTCATTTTGGGCATATTGATATGACTACTATGGTTATGGTTACCTGTGACATCAATCAGTCAATGTGGCATGAAAATAAGAGTGTGATATATCATGTCCAGCAATTGTGATTGTGTGTAAATATATTTATACTGACTGTCTCCAGCATTAAGTTTAAGTTCATGTAAACTAGGGTTTGGGGAATTCAGAATAAAATTTAATGGGTTACACCCCTCAGAAAGTCAGTTTGTCTGTCTTTCCATCCAACCATTCATCCATCAATCTATTCAACTATATCTAGTTATCCGGTGTTCTTTTGCATTTTTTCCCGTTGAGCCATTTAGTAATCTTGTGCATCTAGAAAACAGAAAAATTTAGCAACGAATAACATGAGCACATCAAGGTCTGGAGATGGACTTAAAATCCTTGAGATTGTCCATGCATGACAATCTGCTCTTAAACTTTCCCAGATGTTGGAAGCATATACAATGTCACATAAAGAAACTAGGCCATTTCTTTTGGATCAGTGTTTTTTTTTTTTTTTTTTTTTTTTTTTTTCATTTATAGGCAATTGATTTCTCATGCACACCAAAGAAAATTCTATGTGGATTAATTTTTGATTTCAACCATTTTTCCTTGTAGAAATATCATATTATCAGAAAAGAAATGGCACACATGCAAATGAACTATGGACCCTGCAATGCATTGAACAAGGCTGAAAGAAGGTTTGAGTTTTGAAAGTTAAAGAAGTGGTACTGTAAGAGAAACGTTTAAAAATGGTTTTGAAAGTGAAATTCCACTGCTAAAGTGCCTGCTTATTAACAACAAGCCTGGGATTTGGTGCCTTCTCAGAAAGGTAGTCTACTAAAGGGAACACAACACTTAACTACTGTCCTTGTGAAAATCTGCACAAAAACCACTTCAGCAACTTTCCAGTTGCAAAATCTCTACTAGCAATTTAATTTATGGAACATTTTCAGATTTTCAAACCTTGTCCATCATTGGTTGGAGAAACAGATAGCCATGCCCTATACTCAAGCCATTGGTTGGTCAGGATATTTAAACAAACAGTGTAATGTTTTGAACACCGCCACACTTTTTTGAAAAGAAAATCAACCTAAATATATATGTATATATATATATGTATATATATATATATATATATATATATATATATTATATATATATACATATATATAATATTTTTTTTTTTTACTTTTATGTCTCTAGATCTTAAGCTTGGATAGGAAAAAGTATTTCAACATTTAAAAAAAATAGCTTTTAAAACAAAGTTATGTATATAAATGTAGATTAAAAGGAATATAAATCACTGTATTAACAGTTAAATTTTTGATGAGCTGGAAGTGTACACAGAAACCTGCAACCACTGGTTGCTAATTCATCATTGCTAATTGCCTAAACCAATCAGTGCCAAACATATTGAATGTAATCAGGCTGAAGCACTCGGATTCAACATCCTCAACAGCCACAGTTATCTGAAATTCTCTTTATAGTCACAAGCTTGACAGCATGTTTGAGTCTTATAGGTGTGAGTTCATTCTTCCTCATTTCTTTTGGAGGTTTAGAACATCATGATCAAGTGGGATAAGGACGAAGAGAAGGAGTGATTACTGGAGATCACAGGCCCCGTTTAAAAGAAGGATTACGGCTCAGAGCAGTTTACACTCTTCTGCTCTCAACTCAATTTCTCAAGGCTCTGCTAACGATTGGACTTAAACTCAAGGCCACGCGTTGGCAGTTACACTATCCAAACATACACACAGAGACACGCGCATGCACACACCACATTTATTAATAGCCGAAACAGCTGCAGATCCTCTGGCTCACACCCGAGGAGAGGAATTCCCAGTATTCAATAGACAGAAGTGTGTTAATCTGTGATTCTTCACCATAGGCAGAAGACAGATGGATTCCTTCACTCTTTCACTTTTCTCTGCGCGTGCGAGGGGATCAGCTAGCAAGAGGCACGGGTATCCACCGCTAATTAAAGGTGGTGGGTGGGAATTGGAGAGATCGCTGGACAGATGGACTGCCTTCACCAAGGAGCCAGGGATCTTTGAACCCAGACTATGGAGCATATTTAATTAAAGCCCTCCAATTGTCCCAATGGCATGAAGACTTTTGTGTGAATACTGACCTCATTGTCTTTCTCAAGTTTCAGTATGAGCTCAGATACTGTATGTTGACTTCTCTGAATCTGACAAATATGTGGCAAAATATTCAAATATTT
Source organism: Pimephales promelas (assembly GCF_016745375.1). The sequence continues at coordinate 1,395,545 of NW_024121099.1, read as the reverse complement.
TTAATAAAAATCGGACCTGCAAATAAAAAAGGCCTTCTGTATGCATTAAAGTCGTGCATATATGCATATGCAGTCTTTTAATCTTGGCTGAATATATATTTTTACATTTACATTTTTTTTTCTTCATTTAGCTGACGCTTTTATCCAAAGCGACTTACAATTGCTATATGTCAGAGGTTGTATGCCTCTGGAGCAACTAGGGGTTAAGTGTCTTGCTCAGAGACACATTGGTGTCTCGCAGTGGATTCGAACCCGGGTCTCTCACACCAAAGGCATGTGTCTTATCCACTGCGCCATCACCCCCTTAGGTTTAATATCTTTTAAACCCTGGGTTAAAGGGATACTCCACTTTTTTTGGAAGTAGGCTCATTTTACAACTCCCCCAGAGTTAAACAGTCGAGTTTTACCGTTTTCAAATCCATTCAGCCGATTTTCTGATTTTTAGAAGAAAATCAGCAACCAGACAGTTTCTGGTCTCACTGAATTCCATAGTATTCCATGATAATAATTCCATGATAATGGAGTGATAAAGAGACAGTCCCTGTTAGAAACTCTCTTGTAAACTACCCTAAATTGATGCACTGGCATAAGATGGTTTTAACTGTCTGGGCCAGGCCTGGCCACTAGTTTAGTTGGGTATATCGACAAAATGCCCAAACCTCTCTAAAACCAGCCAACAAACCAGCAAACCAGCTTAGGTTGGTTTAAAAAAGAAAATCCAGAAAACTTAAGGTTCTCAACCAGAACAGATTTGCAGGATGTGCCTGCCACATGCTGTATTAGTCCTCTTAATGTTTTAAAAATGGTAAAAATTAATTATGGTATTTTAATACAAACACTGTGAAGCCTATTTAAATGTATTTATTTAAATATAAACGCATTTAAGTTGGGTCTCAATTATACAATGAAGTGAAGATTTGCATCTAGCCAATCACTGCTCGCTAAATGTCCAGTTATTTCATATTTATTATCTTATTCATCTGGAAGTAAGCATAATTGATAGAAACGTAAAATAAAACATCCCTGAGCAAACAATTCTTCATTGATATTGAAAATATAACAACTTTCACATGTCCTAACTGGTGATGGTTGCAAATGAGAAAACCCGCTGAACCTGTTTCTAACGAAGGCCTTGTGTTTACTGCACCACGACTGACGATCAAACGCATAACTCTAGTTTCTATTAGCTCCATTGTTCCGCTAGTGGAAAAAGAAGTGAAAGTTTTCTGTCATGGGGTAAGAGCTTTTCAAACTGACCCCCATTTACTTGCGCTCACACCATTACAGGTGTAGAGAGGGTAAAGAAAAGCAGAACGCCGGGGGTTGACATCCAACCTCTAGATACCAGGCTAATCCATCTATTCCAACCTCATTCTCTCCCTGAATTATCACCTTTTGACATCATTTTTTAAAATCTGCTGTCAAAGGAGTGTGGGCTGTACATTACGGGGAGGATGAGGAGTAGAAGAAGAAGAAAGAGCGAGCGAGAGAGGGTGAAGTGGGTGGGGGAATCTCCTCTTAAGTCCTCAGCCTCAGTTATGATTAATGACCCAATGCACCTCAAAGTTCATAAACTTCCCAACCCGCTGATAGTTTATACAAGCTAAATGATTTATTTTCAGCGCATGCCAGGCTGCTCATTCCATGTGACGGATATTTCCAGAGTCCTTGTATGAGGTTGCATCTTGTTGTGAGACAGCAAACCTTATGAGGGTAATATAGTGGTAGAACCCCCCCCCCCCCCCCACCCCTCAATCAATCTTGTGAGAACTTGTTAGAAGTCAGCACAGATTTCACCTGATGTATGTGACAACACGTTGTCACCATGTCACATTTATGAGATATACATAGTAGATGTAAAAAAAAAATATCTTACTAGTTAACTAGTTATTAACTTTAGGTTGGGTGGCTCCCAACTATCAGAGCTATCTAAAGACTTGGAAATGTCCTATCAGGCCTAACATACCTCACAGATACCTTGCGCTCCGACTGCCTCTCTCCCATTTAATTACCGTTGGAGGAATCTGGCGTCTTCCCTGCTAAATGCCTCCGATAGCTCCTCTCCACGCTGGAACCTACGCGTCTGAGGGATCTCTCGAACACCTGTCACCCCAAACAGCAGCATTTTCTGAGAGCGTTCTCAATCACTGTCACCCTCCCATCACCTGCTTACTTTACCTTATCCCCCTCTCCTTTCATTCATCAACATTTTAGGTGCTGCCTTTGACAAGGTCACATCTATTGCTTGGATCGTACATCATATTTATACTAGGGTGCTGACAAACCCTGTGATATTGGACGGCGCTTATTTGTCTATTTACATTCTGAGGTTGTACATGGTCTAAGGAACATTGTTCAAAGGAAAGTGCGGATGTATGAGGTGATTTTAAGGGAGAGTCGAATGACTCTTGAAGGAAAAGGTTAACTGCCTGGTCAGATGTAGTTGTGTTTTGACAGTCTTTGACAGGATAGGTGTTTGAAAGTAGACCGACCTTCATATACTTTTAGGCACAATTATCCAACTATTTTGCTTCAACTAACTCTATGCCATGGAATCATTTCACAGGTTGTTCTGGACTCTGAAATCAGTCATAGGTAGAGTTTTGGGGCCGCCCCTTTTGGGTCCAGAGCCCTTTGTTTTTGTTGTTTTTTCTTTACCTAATACAATTGACTACAAAAAACAAAACTACAAGGGTGGTCACACTACAGTTTTGAGGCATCAACTTTCATTCATATCATTGCCAATGCAGAAGACCAGAATGTGAAGTAGTTCTGCATTTTGCTGTATTCCAATGATCAAGATTGGTGAACTGAATTTGTATAATGAAAAAGATGTTTAACAAATAGATGAATGATATATCACAGCATGACCTCTTAGCCAAAAATAACAAATTTAAAGCTGCAGGTTTGCAGTGTTGCAGGAAAATAGAGAAGATTGTATTTATAAAAAATTAATTGTTAAAGGAGTAGTTAACCTTTTGAAAATTTTGATGAACGAGTTGTAACAGGAGTCACGAACGTGCGTCGCAGTACAGAGCAAGGCGACCATTTGTGATTATAAAACTTAAACGTTGTTATTTCTTTAAATGAGCGATCTTTTCGCTTGATAAGACCCATATTCATCGTCTGGAATCGTTTAAAGCCCTTTGAACAGTTTGCAGTTTGTACTGAAAGTGTCTTTTGGACCTTGAATCATTTGGTTCCCACTGAAGTGCATTAAAATGCTGGAATGTTTTCATCAAAAACCTTAATTTCTTTTCGAATGAAGAAAGAAAGACATGGACATCTTGGATGACATGGGGGTGAGTAAATTATCAGCAAAAGTTTTTTGAAGTGAACTACTCCTTTAAATGTGCCACAGACCATGATGATCTTGATCGGTGCAGTGTCCGAAGGAATATCGCATGCTCAAAATCTAGTGTGACCGTGGCTTAAAAGTTACTGAATGATTTTAAACTAATGCCCATGTGCAGCTGTTTCCTGAAGAGCAACCTGACTATATGAATGCTGTGCACCTACTGGAATAATTAAATTGTAAAATATAATTCTGCTAAATGTTCAGTTCTAACAAAACATTCAATAGCAACATGACATATCAGGGCACTCTTCAATTAATGTCTTAATGAAGTCTCCATTTAAAATAATTGGCTTGGCATGAATCACTTAGTGCTGATAGCAGAGTCTTTGTCCTAGTTATGATTTGTTCTTTTTGTGTTTTGATGAGTGTCAGAGGTCTGTGTGTAAAATGAGATCCTATCATTTGTTCTCTATGGAAAAATCTGTACATATCCCAACTCTGACAATGTCTCGGAAAAACTACATTATTATTTTTAGGATTATTAATTATATTTTGCCTTTCTAGCAGAGTGGAAACAATTGACCCTTCGCAGGGAGCTTGATTGACAGGTGATCTGACCAATCATACTTCACCATCCGCCATTTTGTCCGACAAAGCAGTCAGGAGAGTTAACATGGAAGGATTTGAACTTAAAAAACGGAGTGTACTGACGCCTTTCTGCGGTTAAAAAAAACCTTCCTTCTTATGTTCATTGATGTTTATTTGATGCAATAAATGAACAAGAAGGAATGATCGGATCACGAATGATCGAATCACAGCAGCTTTCACAATGCTCTACAGCGATCTGTCACGACACAGATCGACACATAGCGACAGTAACTAAGGGGGGCGGGTCTTTGCAAATGGTCAATTGTGACGTGACCCAAGCCAGGCTTAAAAAAAACAACAACAAAAAAAACAAGAACAACATTATATATACTGTACTCTATACTAAGTTTGGGGTCTGTAAGTTTTTTTGTTTCTGAAGGAAGTCTTTTGTACTCACCAAGGCTACATTTGAGCTAAAATACAGTAAAAACAGTAATATGGTGAAATATTACAATTTAAACTTTTGTATTTGAATACATTTTAAAATGTTATTTATTCCTGTGATTATAAAGCTGAATTTTAAGCGGCCATTAACTTCAGTCTTCAATCCCAATATGCTGATTAATGTCAATGTTGAAAACAGTTGTTCTGCTTAATATTTCTATGAAAACTCATTTTTTTAACATTTGTTTGCTGAATAGAAAGTTAAAACAGCATTAAATGTAGTTAAAGTATCCACCAGCAGGGGCTAACTGGCCCGCTCTAACCAACAAAACCTTGACCCCCCCGCCATTTTTATCCTTTCCCGATCATCAAGGTCATAACATTTCACTTTTGCTCTCTAGGACAGTAAATGTTTAAGAAAAAAAAAAGACTTGCAAGGGTTGCATGAGTATCTGACAAAAATAAAGACACCTACAAGAAACCATTATTTATTTGTTTGCTGTAATAGCATGGCTGGGCTAAGCTGATGGCACGACAACCTGTAAAAGCAAACGGATAACAGAACTGTCGCATGGAAATAGTTTTCAGCAGTTGGACTGAACCTTTCGTGTTGGCAGCATCCCAACCTTAACTGCTGTTTTTTAATCACAGGGGAGTTTTGTCCTCATTGTCAATGACCTGACAGCACACACCCTGAAACAGCAGCCACATCTCAAGAAAGGATGCAGCTGCTTGTAAAGGAATTGCAGGCTTCACTAAACACAACCAGTATTTCTACAGGAAATCTATCAAGCACAGGACAAACAGAGCTTTAACAGAAGTAGTAGTTCACACTCTAGCAACAAGAAATGATGGTCCAACACTAACTCAAAGATGAATGAGCTGAAAGGATTCGACAAACAGAGAAGAGTGGTCTGTATTTATCACTAAGGTTCTTGCCTTTTGCCCCTATTGTTCCAGAGATAGAAAGCTGGAGCCAGGGCTCAATCTAGAACTGTTCCGAATGTTTCCAATGAAGAAAACATGGAACTTGAAAAATCAGCATGGGCCCCTTAAACCTGCTGGTTCCATACCAGAATAAAGTAACTTCACAATGAACTAACAAGAGCATGGCAAGGTCAAAATTTGGCTGGTTAGGCCAACAACAAACTACTGGAGATCACAAAAACAACTGCCTTGGACGAGTGCCTTGGTCATCAATTCTGAAGAGAAATAATGCAGAACCTGGAAAAGGATGAAACTTTTTCGAGTGCACGTGTCGAACACCTGTGTTCGTGAACGCTATCAGATGGTGTATACTTTTAAAGGCTGTGCATTCGCATTAAAACTGAAGTACACTTTGGGCTTAATGTTGCCTTCACGTGCTATTGGAATTATCTTAAACATGAGTTTCCCAGTTAAACATTGGACATGAACGCACTCTCAAGTCATATTTACAACTGAGAGGCTCAAAATTATTTTGCTACCCAAGTCCCAGAGTTTAGCATGGCACAAACTTTAGCTAAGAACGATTGCCACTATGACTGGTATTGTAATTCTTCCTACAGTACTTCTTCATTCTTCTTCAATACGGTTCATTTCAATTAAATCAATATATACAATATTTTATACCGTTTTTATTCTGATACCATTATGGTAGAAGAAAAAATTACACCATAAAGCCAGCATGTGATGGTACAAAGACACTTTTGATGTTAAAGTTTGTTCTCAAAACTAAGACTAGTCACAAAGACAGCCATGTTGTTTGGTTCGTGGCCAGTTTCCTGTAATAACAGCCAGTTACGTCATCATACGACTGCCAAAAAATAAAAGCGTTTCACAGACATCCCAGCATATAGCACCAGCTCCGGCACCAACCTCATTATAGTAGAAAAGTGGTACTTGTATTTCACTGTGATTAGCTATGATGTGATTTAATGTGGGATATTACATCTTGTTAAATGAAGAGCGTAGTTACGTACAATGTGAATGAGTGCTCTTGGAGCAGCTGGGGGAGGATAAGGTGTGACGCTACGGCCCCAGCTGTAGTGACCTGTCTGTGCTGATCGCCTGCAGCGAGCCTGAGGGCGCTGAACGCCTGAAGGAGGTTCTCAATGAACAACAAGTAAATAAAAGATATGAGGGATGTCAGAGCCACAAAGGCCATGGCCGTTGGGTAGAAGACTGAGACTCCCCTGTGAGACAATACAAGCATCTACGACACAAACCAACAACTCTTTGCTTCATAAAGAGACCTTATCTTCTCGCCCATCAAGTATAATACTTGTTTACAGCTGCACTGTGATACCAGCTAACATTCAGACATAACACATCACATACTTATCATTAATTATGATCAAAAGCATATCAAACCGACCTTACCAGTCTGCTGAATGTGTGCTAAAAACTGTAGCGAGTGTTTTGGTTAAATGAGGGATAATATATAGTCAGCCAGTTAGAAATCCAAAGAGTGCTCAAGATTCCGACATGGTTATTTTACAACTTCCCATTCCAAAGAAAAACCAGTCATTACAATATTCATTTATTTATATCCATCAAAAGTTTTATGCTTGCCATATACCAACCCAGACTCATTGGGAAAATGTGCCTGCTGTCGACACTACGTTGCTTCTTGCACGTTTCATGACATTTTTTTCAAAGTGAAATTTCCAGTGAGCGGTGCTAAAAACATGCTCAGTCAGATTTATCTGAAACAGATGAGTGTGAATCTGGCAATGTTTTTATTACACTGGTTGTATTCCTGCAATTCGTAAATTAAAATGTACTGTCAGTGGCACTTAAAGGTTAATGCTGATAAATCGTGTTTAAAAAAAAGGGTAAAAAGTAAAAGAATTGAAAGTGCGTGTGTGTGTGTGCGTCAATATTGGCACCCCTAGATTTGTTTACGAGTAGAATATCTCTGAAGTATATTCCCATTAATATTTACCTTTTTTAGTGACTAGGAACATGACATTGTCTAGATATGACTTATTGTTTCACAGGAGTGTAAATAGGAGGAAAAACAAGCTAAATTTCCTTAATCATCCATCACAATGCAAAACCAAAGAATATAGTTCTGATGTGCATCAAAACATTGTTGAGCATCACTAAGACAATAGCTAAAGAACTGAAAAATCGCCATTTTGACCATCAGGGCAATAATTAAGAAGTTCCAATCAACTAAAGATGTTACGAATCTACCAGAAAAAGGACGTGTCTATATTGTCTTAATGCACGATGAGGAGGAGAGTTTGAGTGGCCAAAGACTTTCCAAGGATCACAGATGGAGAATTGCAGAGATTGCTTAAGTCTTGGGGGTCAGAAAGCCTAAACAACCCCTACATCACCACGTGTTGTTTGGGAGGGTTTAAAAAAAAAAATCCTCCTCGCTCCTCCAAAAATGAACTCCAGCAAATTCAGTTGTCAGACATGACTGGAACTTCAAAAGGGGCCGGATTCTATGGTCAGATGAAAAAAAAAGGGCTTTTTGGCAGAAAACCCACGAGATGTGTGAGTCTGGACATGTTGTTCAGATGCATGGTATTATCGATTCTAGCAAATACCAACAGATTAAAAAAAAAAAAAAAAAAAAAATTCGAAACCTGACTGCCTCTGCTAGAAATCTTATAATGGGGTGTGGTTGGATCTTCCATCAGGAGAACGGTTAAAAAAAAAAAAATCAACACAAAAATGGGTAACTGAGCACAAAATGAAGCTTCTGCCTTGACTATCCCAGACCCCTAAACTGAACTCTATAGAAAATGAGTGGGGTGAACTGAAGAGAAGAAGCACCAACATGAACTTGTGAATCTGAAGGATCTGGAGAGATTCTGTATGTAAGAATTGGTCTCTGATCTCGTCAGGTGTTCTCCAAACTAATCAGGCATTATAGAAGAAAACTCAGAGCTGTTATCTTGGCAAAAGGAGGTTGCAAAAAGTATTTAATAACAGGGAGCCAATAATTATGGTTAGCGTATTTTGGAGAAAAGCATTTATTTCACAATGTGATTTACCCCCCCCCCCCCCCCCCCCCCCCCACTCTCAATTCTTTTACTTCAATGAAAGGATCGCTTTTTGCTATTTTTTTAACAGTGTAAATGAAACCATAGAGATCCAGTTATGGGTAATTATTGAAGAAGAAAAAAGGGACCACGACTGACCAATCAGAATCAGGTATTTCAGAGTCATAATAACAGCCTTTAGTTTGTCATACCAAGATCATTCTCAAAGTGACTAGGGGCAGTGGTCACGTTCTTAGCCATGCCTTAGTGTTCAAAAACAACTTAGCGTATGCTCAGTCATGCCCTATCATCTCTGATCTACACTGCAGAGGAGCGAGGCGTGAGGTTTTGCATTTACTTGGTCCCTCCCCCATTAACTTCAGTTAAGTAACTGCGTCAGTCCTAGCGCCTTAATTACTCTTGTCCTTTATAAATTAACAAACTCATTTCTTTCCCAGCATAATAACCAGATGCCCCGTAAGAGCTTCTGTCACCTCAATTCGGTTCTAATTATCTCAATTTGCCCGTAAATCATTTTTATAGGGGCAGTAAAGCAGTGTAATGCTGTTGGCAAGCCAAGACAAGGCATTTGATGGAACAAATCATGTGAAAGGTGTGTCAGTCCCGGCTCCTGGAAATCAAACTGCTAAATTTTGCTCCAGCTCTAATCAACCACCTGAATGAAAATCTTTGAGTTCACTTGAAAATTACAAGCAGGTGTGTTAGAGTAAAAATGGAACTAAACTGGGTGTGTCGCAATCAGCTCCTTATATCCCAAGTATCGTGTACTCAAATTCAGCAATGGCAAAGAGAGTAAGGACCCTGGCTCACTACACATTGGGACACAGATGGTGACACGCCAACATCCTCGTAATGTTACTATTGGTATTTCTGAATAACAGCAGAAATGATATTTTTCTGACATTTATATTTTTCTAGACAGTTGAAATGATGTTATTGGTGGTTGCTATGCTGCGGTCAAAGCGCTTTAATGCTGATTGGTTGATGGAACCACAAGAGCACAGAGAACAATTTTAAGTCAATTTCAAGTTTTTAAGAGCCCACTTCATATTGGAGACTGGAAAAATAATAATAATAAATAAATAAATAAATAAAATGTATGTATAATTTATATAACATTTAATCAGAATACTAGGAAAAATTACAACATATCTTTCTTGAAATGATATAGAAAATTGGATTAAAAATATACAGTGCATTCAGCAAGTAAAGTATTCCATTCCCAACATTACCTTGCATTACAATTGATAAAGAGCATGAAATAAAGTTCCTTCTTTCACCACAGGGAGGTTTCCTGCACTCAACTTGGACTGGGATCCTTCCTTCTCACAATCACTGTAAGTTGTTTCAGTCTCAAGAACATGTAAAACCATACAGAGCAAATACTCATGAATACTTGGTCATGTATGTTTATCCATGTGCATGTAAACGTGGCCGTGTTAACACAAAAACTTGTATTTGGCCCTTGAATGTATTGGACACTTCATCCAATCCACTCTTAAAAATATATGAAATTTCATAAAAAAAAAAAAAAAAACAATCACAAGCACAGTACCTTTCAAGCTACACAATGTGTACTTTAAGTGTCTTAAAACTTCTTGTGGAATTAAAATATACTCTATCCTACAGAAGAACTATAGACTACTTGGAAAAGGGTCAAATTATATTCAGTGTCTTGACATCTTTGCATGTCTACCAAATTAAGTTATGCTTCTTTTACCTTAAATGACTTAATTAGTCTGTTTTGCATGAGTGAACGTAAAATCAATAACAGTGACAAAGCAAATATAATTGTGTCTGGGTCACTGAGCTACCCCTGCAGACAGGTTGGGGGTTCTTAGACGGAAAAAGGATGAAGACTGCAAATATGTAAATAATAACCATTTGATCGAGCTTATTACGAAAGAGTCAGTGCACTGTTTACGTTCACAAAGGGGCCTTCTGTTGTAATTATTAACCTTCTCGCTCTCTCTCAAGACCTTGGGTTGCAGCTCTTCAGCCCCAATTCTCTCTGGTGACCATTTGAACTAATTACAATGGCTTCTTCAGTAAGCATCTCTAAGACATGCTAAGGAGGATCCTCTCCCAGCCCGCAGCACGATGCTCTCTTCCATTCAAATGCTTCAAATGCTTTCTGCAAGTAATTGTCTGTCCTTAGCAATCCCCTAATGACATTAAAAGTCTCATTATATGCCATCTCGAAGGGGCTTTTAGCTGGAAAATCTTAAGCAACAGACAGCTTAGCTCCAGGGCTTTGAATAAGATCCTTATGTGAATCAAGTGTCATTTACTAATCCAAACTGTAATCTTATAAGTATTCTCACATTCCACACTGGTATTTCCTCATTTCCTTTGTAGGAATTACAAGTTTTGATTGTTCTTGTGTCCTTCTGGGTGCACTTTTTTTTAGAAAAAAACAAACTTCAAAACACAACTTAACTTGCATTCATAAAGTTTGGGATTTATTTATTTTCTAAGAAGCTTTATGAAAACTTTCCAGAACACATTCTAATACTGTATACAATAATTTAGAAAGATATTAATAGATGCTGTATTTACTTCATAAACTGAACCTGGGGTAAAAAAAAAAAAACATTCACAAACAAAATCAGCATTTCCAGCTGTGTTAAAAAAAATTGACACTTTCACAGAAATTGGCCTAAAATAGAAAAGCATTCAATCATAGTTGAGTTTCACCTCAACCCATGTTTTTAACCTGGATTTTTATTTGCATGCGTTTCCTTCCTCCATTTGTATGCAACATCCAAAAATTCAGAATGGATGGAAACCTTTAATAATGCATTACACCATGTTGTGCATTCTTTTTCCCCCCCACAAATTAATTGTCCACTGTTCTCTATAACTAACTGCATGTAACCACAGTCCTTCAGATTGTAAACAAACTTTTGTCTAATGTTTCCGTAAGATTCAAAATATGTGAGAGATTCTTTCTAATTTAGGAAGAATCTGAATGACAAGCATTCAGGCTGACTTTGAGTGGAATGCTGTTATTAATGAAATCTTTGTTTTTAGTTATGGACTATGGTCATATATTTTGAAGGCCACGTACAGGCTTCTTAGCCTGCAAGAGCACATCTGACATTGCATGCTTACCTTGACAGGGCTTTCTTAAAAACGTCTTGTCTTTACGACTAATCTATTTTCCATGACGTTTCTGAACGGATAATTCTTCACCATTCACCCAAATGTGACTGAACCAAGAAGCTGTTCTGTTGACACAGTAAACAAGGACATTGACCGGTTCCAAATAACTGTCAAATCATGTGGTCTATCTACAGATCAGTAAAACTTAACCTTTCTTTGCTACCGTCGTTCTGTTGATGTCCATCAAGTGTCTATCGCTTTTATTTGTGCTGTCAACCTCCTAAAAATTAATAAATAAATAAAAACTCTAGACATCTCAAGCTTTTGAGCTTTCAGCAGATTAATTCAGATTTGTCTAATCCGTATCTACCTTCTTTAACACCAGCAGATCAGTCAGATTGACACAATATAATGCACTCCCAGACCTCCCATAATTTAAGCAGCACACTAAATAGCTGAAGATACCTTCCAAATACAGATTATCTGTCTATCCAGGGCCTTAGTACCCTCTTATTGTACATAATAGTGTTTAGCATGTATTTTAACAGATAATGGAGCCAAGGACTGTCCTCCCCCACATGATGGAGATACAAAGAAATGAAGCTGTACTTATTATGAGGGCAATACTCAAGGAGGCCTTTGACATGCAAACATTTGCATTAGTTTTGACCTTAAAAAAATGTCCCAATGCCTGCAAGAGGAGATTTATATATCAGCCTTTTTTAATCAATACAGTACATCAACATGGTGCAATACTTTAGAACAGTATACAGTGGCCTCGAAAAGTACTTGGACTTTTAATAAGAATATTTATTATGGAAATAATATACTTTATGATGAATGTTTCAAGAAATAACATAAAGAATATGATTTAATGCCATTACGGTGTTCTCTTCAATTTAAGATTCTATGAAGCCTTTAGCCTTCACGCTAAACGTTTAGTCTTTGAATTCCATAGACATATACACTAGACGTCACCTTGGGGTTCTAAGCATGCGTCAAAACCGCCGCCATCTTGGAACAGGGGTCTTGTCATAGGAAGTAGCTAGGTAACGCTGCTATCTCTGCCTTTACTTCGAATTCATTGATGGTGGTGGACTTTTGTGCAGCGTATGATGTTCACGGATGAAATCTGAACTAGGAAGAATGTTTTTTTTTTTTTTTTTTTTTTTTGGAATCAATGATAAATACATGTCTGACCGTTGGAACAAACCAAAAAACAAGAAAAATCGCATTCATGATGATTTATGGTGATTTTATTTCCGTTAGACCTGTGTCTACTACATTGACGCTGATGCATTAAAGTGGAGGGGCTCCCCTGTTTCAAGATGGCGGCTCTATTGACGCATTCATTCCAATGAACTGCCGTAGCCAAGGTGAGGTCTAGTGTATATGTTTGAATTCTTGCAACCAGGAACAATACAAATCAACACAATGACACCATTGTGACTAAAAGTTTGCTAAGAAGTACTTCGTACTAAAGCAAGGCGGTATTTGACTCTGCTAAGCACATCCATAGCAGACTGGTGGGAGTAGCCTTGGACGGCAACATGCCTAGTACACTATGGGTGTTAAAGTTTTCCTACTTATTTGGCAAAGGGAAAGACACTGTAGTCAACATTTCAAAATTGGATGACCACAAACATAGTGCTTTATGCCAAACGGAGGGGGGAAACTGGAAGAAACTACCGTTCTGTCAGTTACGCCCAACTTCACAAAGCAAAACGCTGTTGAATTCAAAGTAATAAAACTGTTGCCATATTGTTCCATTTTTACCAAAATGCTGATTAGACCTAGAACAATATAATTGTCAATGATTACTAGAATTTGTATCCCCTTAGAATTACTATTCTGTTAATAACCCTCTGTTGATCCGACTGTCCGTGGGCGGGGATACAAAAATTCAGTAGTTTTGAATAAATATCCTAAAATTTCAAGTTCACACATCCTCATTCAATACAATTAAGCACACTTCTTTTTCCCAAGGGACAGCTCACTCAAAAATTAAAATTTCAATTAATCATTTTCTTGCCCTAATGCAAATTTCAAATGACGTGTGACTTTCTTCAATAATTATTGTGTTAATTACAATGCAGTGACTGCAATTTGTTAAAAATGAATTAACTATAAACTAATAGTTTGTTAATGATTTGTAAGTACTTTATTATAAAGTGTTACAATGTTTAGTTTTGCTTTTGAAAGGTCCAGTGTCGTTTTATTGTAGACAAACTTGAATTGTATCCTTGTCAAATCCGGATTGTGTGGCTATGAAAGAGATTACAGTATAGTAGTCTTATATTTTTAGGGTTGAGTTAATATTTCCATTGGGAGCTAAAGTGTACAGAAAGTGAATGTTTGGCTCGTCACTCTTCAAAGGGATGTTCCTATCACAGCTGAGAGCATTTTGTATGTATTTTAACCAAGTGTCTTCATCACTTATATTAAACTGTGATGAGAGACATACTAGGGACCAAATTCAGATCTCAGCACTGCTTCTCTTCTCCTTCACTTCACTCTCCCATGGAAATTCTTAAGAAAATCTATACTTGTTTTGGAGAGGAAGGGAAGTAGATAAAATCTTCATTGACAACTAAATGACATTGTGTGTCCCTCGATAAGAGATTGCATCTGAGTGATCTAATCGTTTGAAATTCACTGTTGTTAATTATGGGCAAGTAGAACAGAAAGACATAGGCATGGTATGAAGTAACAAAAAGGTCTTGTTATTGGCCTTTGTTTGAGTAATTTACGGATATTGATCTACAATGACGTCTGCTGGCCAACTTGGACTGCAATTTATCTATGAGTGGATGTTATGGTTCCCTCATCAAGCCATATAAAAAGACACAATTGCGACACAATATTCATGTTATGCAACTGGAATCATCCTTTTTCAATGCGATCAAACCATGGACCACCATGGAAAATGGAAAGCCCTGTTTTATGATGATGATGATATATTATTACATTAATTGCACATTTGTCAAGTTAATCGACAATAATTTATACTGAGACTGAATTTGGTTAACATCATTGTCACCATTATGATGACCATTGTGATTTAGGGGTGTATTGAGGGTAGAGGATCTGTGAATTTTTTGCATCAAAGCATTTTTATATTAGTCACATTAACTGTAAAAAAAGCTGTGCATTACTGCTGTAACAAATATAGGCTGAATTAGCATTTCCTACAAATGCTTTCACTCAAAAATCCTGCCAATCCTTAAGTCGTTCCAAACCATATGACTTTATCCCTAAATTAAATCTGATCAGCATGTAAAGATGATTCTCCCCCTTAGAAAATTTGGACTAAACCGCTCTATTAAAATGGATTCATTTTTTGAACTCCTTATGGACATTTTGAAGCGTCAAATGGTTGTTGCGTGGACTGTCAGATGAGGGACAGAAAGCTCTCAGATTTCATCAAAAATTTCTTAATTTGTGTTCTGAAGATAAACGAATATGTTACGGGTTTGGAACATAGTAATCGTGAGGGTGATTAAATTATGAAAATTTTAATTTTGGGTTGAACTAACCCTTTAACCCTGTTATATAACTTCAAATCATACTGTTATATTATGTTATTTTATTGTCATTTTTGTCACCATTCGATTTATTTATATGGAATAGAGATTCACGAACAGCCTGACTAAGATCAACCTTTGTGTTTCACTGAAGTCATACAGGTTATTAACATTTAAATTTTTTGGTGAGCTATCCCTTTAACCGAAAACACAAAAACATGAACATCATAGAAGAATGCTGTAAGTACCTTTACTACCTCAATAATTGAATGAATCCTTTGTTAAGTTTAATGCAGTGTTTCTTTATCCTCGGCATTTAAAGACACTAACTACCTCAATCACTTTTTGGCATCACAAAAAAACAGAAAGCGAGATGCAAAAGCAAGGTGCCAAATGTTGGAATATTAGATAATTTCGCTGTTTCCTCTCTTCCATCCTAAAAGCACTTGAAAAACTGATCTTTTTTTCCCCGACAGAACACACTTATAAGCGTGGTGGGATGATGGAAGGGAAAAAAGGAATCGAAAAATGGAACAATCTGTGTTTAAGTAAATAATTGAATAAACTCAATTTGTGAAAGTTGGCAAACTGGGTCTAGGTAATGTTTTCACCCTGGTGCTGAAATAGTTTGAGACTGCATCGCACAACATCAGCCTCATCTTGTCAGCTCTGGAGAGCCCTTGAGCATGTTATTAGCTTGGTGTTCGCCTTGCCATTTTCCACCCGAGGCAGATGGGTAATTACCGAACTAATACTCTGATTGAGAGGAATCAGATGCAGTGGCTCACCCAATTAGATGATACATTAGCTTTCTTTCTTTGTAAGCAGCTAATGTGTGAAGCAAAGTGGCATTTCCAAGGGGGTCAGAGTCTCAAACAAGCGGCGAGTTGCAGATTGCGGCGCTCCTCTCTTTCTCGCTCTCTCTAGGTCTTACTTTCTCTTTCCCTCTCTAACTCTCTCTCTCTCTCTCTCTCTCTCTCCCTGCCTTTCTCTCTAATGGACTAATAGAGTGAAGTCTTCATCACCCGAAAAGCACACAGAATGCAAATCAGGCCCCCCACTCCCAAACAAAAGGAGGCAGAGGATATTCATGTCTGATGTGTCAGCTACAACATCAATTACACTGGAATACACTGGAGCTAATGAGAGAGACACTGTAATTGTAATAATTGTATTCTTTTGTCAAACACATTGCGGTGCTTGTTTTGGACAGTTGAAGAGTTCACTCTATTTTTGATCAAGAAAAAAAAAAAAAAAAGTTAGGCGAGTAAAAAAACAACAACAAAAAACTGATTTTTCCGTATCATTTCACAAAGTGTCAGACAAGCTCAATACGCACTTTAAAAACAGAATGTGACGAGTATGTAAAAGCCTCAAAATCTCCAGTCACTCATACAATATGCTGCTAACACATGTGGCACTTTTATGTCCAAAATATTCTCATAACCCTGTTGTAGCAGGAGTTATTAGTGTCTCTGAATGATGCTTGCAGAAGAATTACCACATCTTTATCTTTGTTTTAGCTCGTCTCTGGGTGTAGCCATGCGCTTGATCTCCAGCCAAAACACATTAGAGCACATCTGTCCACTCACGCACGCCACTGCGGCCAACTCTTTCTCGCCATATTTCTGAAGAGCCCTCATTGCTGCCATTGTTCACTTTGTCTGACTATTTGCTCTATTCTCTTCAATTCCCCTCCTGTTGATGCTCCGTGACAGCTTTCAAAAAACAGCATATGAATGCAAAGAGCTAAAAAGCTGCATTTTTGGGGGGTTGTTTTCTCCAGTTGCTAGAATGATTTTGTAGTTTGTCCATTTCAGTCGAGCGAGATGATTTTGTGAAACTGATCTGCATTTTTTATTTGTACTTTTCATCGCTTGAAATCAGTCACATCCAATCAATGTAATACAACTTTACGGGTATTTTATAGAATAATCAAAACTGATTCACGGAGGTATCTGCATTAAGTGAGTCGTTTCTAGTCGGAGTCATTAAGTGAGTCATTCTAGGGCAGAAAAAAAAATAACTATGTTTTTGAATGTTTGCAGTATATCGAGTAGTTTTGGAACTTGAATGTGTCTGCAATGATACAGAGATTGTGGCATCTGGATCTGGGCAGCAGAGAATGCTCTTACCAGCTATTAGAGAAATAGTTGATTGTATGGTCATTGCTGAGAGCAGTTAGAACCCTTTACCACCTGTCACACTCGATAGTGAGGTTATTCCAGCATGTGCAGATATGGTACGTGACACGATGTAGAAAAAAAAGGACAAGATATTTACAAATATTAGCAAAACTATTGCAGGCTATCATCACACACACAATTCACCAAAATAAATTCCAATTAAATAGCAAATAACTTGTATTTCAAGTTTTTTTAATCCCAGTAACTCAAATGTCCGATTACAAAAATCTCTAGTAAGGGTTTTGTTCATTGCCGTTCATAAGCATTTGGAGGTGGTAACATCTTTAAATGAAGAATTCTTGAAAGATTATCACCATAATACTGCATTTGTTTGATCAAAAATACAGTTTAAACAGTAATATTGTGAAATATAGATAACAAGTTTTTAAATGTACTTTGTTCTTGTGATGGTAAAGCTGAAGGAAGATATTTGGAAGAATGTTTTAATCCAACAAATCTCATTCCCCATTGACTACCATAGTAGGAAAAAATACATACTATGGTAGTCAATGGGGAATGAGATCTGTTTGATTAAAACAATCTTCCTTTGTGTTCAGCAGAACAAATAAACACATAGAGGTTTGGAACAACATGAGGGTGAGTAAATAAGGTTTTGGGTGAACTAACCCTTTAATCTGTTGTAACATTATAAATGTCTTAACTCTCATTTTTAATCAATTTATTGAATCCTTGTTGAATACATTTTAAAATAATATGTTCATAGTGTTAGTTTTATAACTTTAGCTAGTTTCGTTTATTCTATCCAAGGACTCTTATTTTGATTTCAATCGTTGGTTTCTGTCTTCTTAGTCAGGAAATTACTCACCTTCATGTCGTTTCAAACCCGTAAGACCTTTGTTCATCTCCGGGATACAAATTGATATGTTTGATGAAATCCGAGAGCTTCGCCCCCATAGACTGCAGCATAATCACCACTTTTAAGGCCCAGAAAGGTAATAAAGACATTGTAAGAACAATAAAGCATTCTCGTCGCTTCATTACTTTAAGGTTGAACCACTGTAGTCACATGGCTATTTTAACGATGTTACTACCTTTCTGGCTTTTGAAAGTCTCAGATTTCATCAAAAAATATCGTAATTTGTAAATGAGCGAAGATGAACGAAAGTTTTACGGGTTTGGAATGACATGAAGGTGAGTACACTAAAAATGCTGGGTTGTTTTAACCCAACTTTGGGTGAAATATGGACAAACCCAAACATGTGATGTAAATAAAAACTGTAACCCAATGGCTGGGTTTGTCCATATTTGACCCAAAGTTGGGTTTAGAGTGTAATGACAGAATTTTTATTTTTGGGTGAACTAACATTACAAACTAACATCTTGTCTCAATCGCAAAATCCTTTCAGTCCACTGAAAGGTTCAGACCCTAAAAATTCCCACAATGCAAGGTAAAAATCAGGGAGCATCGACACTCACTATATTCCCTTAACAGAAGTTCTGAAGTGTGAATCATAAATCGTGCGAACAAACTCACTATTATATTTCAACAACATCACTAAACAAGTGATGTTGTCATGATGTCACCGTCAGTGTCTCAATGTGAAATGAGTCAGGGTCCTTACAGTTTCATTCCTTACTAATGCCCAAATTTGTGTGCACAATATAGGGAGCTAATTGAGGATACATGCACAACAACGATGTACTAAAAGGATGTACCTTTGTTTTTCATGTATAGATGACAACGCTGTCAAAACTATCTCTGTATCTTTGCATCCCATATATTATGCATACCAGTTCAGTAGATGGCGATGCTACTTTGTAAGGGAACTACATGCCTATTAATTGAACATGTTGTTCAATATGTTGTTGTTTATCATCATCCTGTATATATCTACTCCTTAGTTTCTTCAGTCTTCAGTCAGTCATTGTCTAATGACCCATTAACACCTGGTAACTTCATGCATTTTCTCTGATCTGACATCTATCCGATCTTGAAAAGACCAGATATTGTATTGTCTATATACATAAAATGACAACAACAAAAAATATATATATATACCCTGATTAAAAACTATTAATTAGAGCATGATCATCCCCAGTCGCACATACAGATTAAATTCCCATTTCCTCAGAGCATCCTTTCAGTGGTTAGCTTGAACCGCAAAATGCAAAATTTTGCGAATAAGTACATTTTTTGGGGGTGATTGACACCTCGCAGTGTTAATATCCCATTCCCAGCTTGTGTTCAACAAGGGGTATGTAATACAGTAAATGCCACTCATCCTAGCATTAGTGAACCTTACTTGCTTTTTATCATAAAAAATTAACAGGCTCTCAGACACAAAGGGGTGTAGTTGAGACTTCAAGTGTAAAAAAAAGTTATTAGAGGGAGAAAGTGCATTGGAGGTGTCATTATGTGGCCAAATGGCCTTCGTGGAAAATGGTTCGACACAAAAGAGAAAAACCCCTGAGGGCATACTCAAATATTGTTACCAAACAATGACCCTGAGTGGCTCCTCGCCATGCAAATGTCAACATTCACACTTGGAAACATATGTGTGTTTTATTCCCGACGTCGAGTGCTACCTAAAGAACAATTATTCGTGTAATCTCGTCTGGCGGGACGGCAAAATGGGACGTATTCCTCCCTGGCGGGTAAAAGGAGCTCTCATTATGAAATACAAAGGCTCTGTTACAGATATAATAGAGGCTTATAAAAAAAAGACGAAGTTGGTTTTGTGTTCCACGGTCATGTTTTATTTTTTCATTAATATGTGTCGCTTTGATAAAGATCACAGTCAATATTTTGCCATCAGAGAGAGAAGCATGCTGTCAATAAGAACAGGCGTCTTTTGTTTGGGTAAAATAATCACTCATGGTAATATTGATGTACTCACAGTCGCCTATATCCTTGCATATGCTGTATAGTTAAATAAAATATTCATGTTTCTTTACTTCATTGGAACACAGACTAGAATTAATGAGACAAGTGGCATGAAGTATACTTTGTGAAGAATCCATTTGACATCAAAGGCGGAGGGTGCTTACTCATGATATGACACAGTGGTATTCTGTGTGTCCCCCATGTTCCTGCTGTTTACCTCCTTTTCATTCACAAAACAACCTGAGGTCAGTCTACTCATGTTCGGATCGTACTTCAGAACAGGCAGAAAATCAATAAACACTATTGCCCCCTTTGGCGAAATGTGGTTGTGAAGCATAGGGACACTTCATGTCCGCGAATCAGGGAGGAAAAAAACCTCGTAAGTGCCTGGTTTGTTGCTATTGATTTTTCTGTTTATTCTCTCACAATAACTTAACTCCTCTTGTGTGATTCCACAATAGAGAAACCTGTTACTTCTTTACAGCTATGAGGGCATAATGAACATTTTAAAAACAATCCAAGTGCCGAATAAAAAAAAAATTAAAAAAATAGACTTGTACTTGCTCATGTAATTATATATCTGTATATATTACTTTGCTAGAGAAGAATTATTGAATCGCTTTGTTATTAAAACCCAAATTGCTAATTTTCCACTGAAGCAGAAAGTTGAAGCTTACATTATTTTTCTTCTAGAAAAAAAGTCCAAAACTATTGATAACATCATCTTGCACTCTTGGCAGTGTCCAATTTTGTGTACAATCAAATGACACTAACTAGAAATAGCAAGCAGCAAATCATGCATGACTGGGGTAAGCTAAAAGCTGTTTTTAAAAATGCCTGCATCTTAAAGTGTAAATTGCAGGTTAACCACCACAACCAATTAATGTGTAAATTAAAGTGCACAATATGTATACATTTAAAAAAAATTCTCTCTTAAAATGCATTAAAATAATATTTATTGGGGTTTCTTCAAATGTAGCATGTTTTTTTTACAGTAACTGGGTGATGATGTCATAAGAGGGAGTGCGGGCGGTAATGCACTCACTCTGTGTGTGCGGGTTGAGGGAGAATAAAACGATTCGCGGGACTCCCACAAGCTAGAAATATCTATGAATAAAATATAAAAACTAGTAAAAAATTTTTCATCCGTTCCAGAAAAGCATCAAGAACAACTAAAACAAAATAGAAACAATTTACAGGCCAGAGTTTCTATTTACAACATGTTTGGAGCGTTGCGCGATGTAGCCAATCAGAGACATGTGTTGATTTCTAGAACGCAATGGCCAATCAGAAGCATTTACGATAGACTTCCCTCACCGCTCAAAACGGACTTTTTGTTCAGTGATTAATTCTGTATGCTGGCAAATCCTCCAATTATAACAAACAAAGTGTAGATATCATGAAAGATTCATTGATAATAACAGAGGTGCGTGAGATTGCAATGAACTGATATCAGCTTTTTAGGAATTATTATGGGAGCGCACTTCGCGCGCAGTCATGCCAAACCATGCATGATGACTGTAAGTTAGCCTGCTAGTTTTTATGTTATAACAGTGTGGTTTGTGTGTTAATGTTTTAATAACAAATCATTTATCAGGAGCATTTATGCTGATGTGTATGGTGGCGACACGTAGGCTAACTTGAAAGTATTTGGAGGTACAGAAACGGGTGGGCGGGCAGGAGCCAAAACATGCATGTTGCGAGTGGGAGAAAGTAACATAGTTGAGAACGTCAGTTATAATAATGACCCACGCATTAAAAAATGGTCAGGTTTAAATCGGGCTCGGGCTCATAATTACAGTTAATGTATCGAGCCGGGCTGGGCTAGGACACAACGTGCTCGGGTAGGGTCGGGCCGCAAGTATGCTAACACTCGCAGCCACAAATCAGTCGTTTGTCCTTGGGGAACTTGTGGAGCCTCTCCCCTATTTTTAATTCGTACATCCCGCACAAACACAATAGTTCACCATTTTTTCAAGCTACAGGTCTCCAATATAACTGCTAGCCTACTTGCCGTTTAGACTAACAGTAACTCTAGGCTTGGAGCATAGACCAGGCATAGACAGAAAAAGCTTGGAGTCCCTTTTATTACATCACACCCAGCCTAGTGGAAGGAGGGGGGGGAGGCTTAAAACCACTGTAAAATGTACCAACTTTTCATAATACGTGCAGCATTTTGGTATAAAAAACATTTTTTTTTTAAATTGTGGGTGGTTCTTATCTTTATGTTTAGTAAGCACATTGCGTTATCTTCGTGAAAAATGTAACCTGCAATTTGCACTTTAAAGTCAATGCTAGCACACAGATGGCCTCAGATTTTGATTGTGAGTCTTCTAAGACACACATGCAGTTAAAAACGACCTTCTGTAAAAGGACCAATGGATGGTGTGCTGCTGATGCTCACATATTGCCCCTCCCCGTTGTCTTTAGCCCCTCCTGCTGCGAGAGGGCAGGGGTGTAATTAGCTGTAGGGGGGCTTCTAGCGACCCTCGTCTCTGTCTCACCTTGTAGAGCTCGCTGCAGGCTATCCTGCATTGACTGCTAATGTCACTAATGAAAGCGTGAAGCCCTGGATTATGACAACATGATCGACTAGCAGGTCTTAACGAGTGGCTGAGGTCTCACCTGAAGTTAACGACTATAATCCTCTATTCAGTCTAGGTTATACAACAGAATTATAAAAAAGTAACTGACCTCCTAACATTCATAGCACTGCTAATCAATGAAAGCCCATATCAAACATGACATTTGTTCTGACAAATTCCATTTGCTGTCAGTCAAATAGTCTGAACGTCTAAAGATTGTCTTTGTTTTATAAGAGACATAACAAGGGATCATTGCTTTTGAAGGTTTTTGCTCATTTATTCTGAAAATATTTGGACCAATGCTTTGAAATTTTCAAACATTTCAACACCTCAAACATTTTTGATGTGTCAGTTACATGTATATTTGAATAGAATCAGATACAAATGAAGGTAGAAGTGCACAGAGACTGATGTTATATTCATAATGCCAATGCTGTATAACTGAAATGGTGGTACATGATAAATGTTGCATTAAATGATAAGATTAGCTAGGTACGAGAGGCTGTGCTGTTTCATGAATAAGTAACGGCCGCTACTTATTCACGATACAGTATTGCCTCGAGTACCTTATTGCTTTTATAAAACGGTTACCACACAATACAAATATTAAAGTAAAAAAAAAAAATTATTAGTGCAACTTTCAAGAAGTAAAATCATTAAAAGCCTTCCTTCCGCTAGAAAAAAAATAGTCCCCGACCATGAACAGCATGTAATATGCATAAAAGCTCAAATAAAAACAACATAGGAACTGCAGTGTTGCGCAGTGATAAATAGAACCGTTGGGTGAAGCGGGCATAGCCATGTTTTATCATGAATAAAGCACAGCTAGCATCAGATTCAAGGAGTGGAACTAACCGTTTTATAAAAAGCTACATAGTGCACATTTATATGTTTTCTTTTCTTTTAAAATAATGTATTATTCTGCAAAGATGTTATAAATTGTTAAATAGTCTTCACAAAAATATTAAGCAGCACAACTGTTTTCAACACTGATAAAAAATAAGAAATATTTTTGGGGCATTTTTTGGAGTAATGATGCTGAAAATTCAGTTTTGTCTTCATGTAAATGTTACGTTTTTTTTTTTTTTTAAATAGAAAAGAGTTATTGTAAATTAAAGTATTAAATATTTCATAATGTTACCATTTTGCCGTATTTTTGATCACATTAATGCAGCCTTGGTAAGCATAAGAGACATATGTTTTGAAAACATATGACTTAAAGTCTTACGACCCTTAACTTTCGAATGGTAGAGTATTATAATATTTTTAGTCATTAGAAATATAATATAACACAGCACACAACATGCGAATATAATTGAATCCGACACTTTTTAAGTGCATAAATATTGATATTTCAGCTGAATTAGTTTCATTTATACAAACAGGAACAATGATTTGTTAGCAATACTACAAAAATCTGCAGACGCACAGAACAATTGCAACTTTTGATAGAGTTTAAAATTATGTATTTACAATCACAATGTCTTCATAAACAAGAATAGCCGTGTATATGGCTTGCTTAAAACCCTTAGTTACCCTCATCAGTTAAGGCATATGAGGTCAACAAAGACAGAGGGACGTCCTTATTGTCTTAATGATTATTCATTTACTTTATTATGTTGATTTTTTTTCTTTATTATAGATTGCAATTATAATGACTAGAGCATTTTTGTCCTTTACATCCACCTGTAATGGCATCTGCAAAAGACGATAACAGCTGAAAGAAACGCAAAATTAAGGGGCATATTTATAGAACTCGCTTAATTAAAGAAGTAACTTGGTATCTTTTGTCCGCCCACATTAGGAAACAGGATTATTTGCATTATTTTCTGCTTCTTGTGATAGATGCAAGGTTCTAAATTAATTAATGACCTCAACTGCGAATTCAAAAGATGGCCATCACAAAAGCTCCTTCCGTCGTAAGTGCAGCTCGGGTAACTGAGCATTCTACTCTGCCTGTTGTTTCCCCTTCCATTCAACTGTAAATTGGAAAGCGATGTTCAGAAACTCATGGGGTAGGACGATATAATTGTACATAATTGGTGAAAACTGAGGGCAGAAAAAAGGAAAATATTGAAAAGGAAAAACATTAAATTAAAAAGCAGTGCCCTTGTGATTTGTGCCACAGAGAGTTTTTTTTTTTCTTCATTCTTCCTCAGAAATGTCTTCTATTGAAATTCTAGAATATACAGGGAGGATTTTTAAATAAAATACGCAGAAGAAAGGACACCGTCAAGCCAAGTGAAGAAGCTGCAGTACTGACAGTCCTTCATAGTGAATATAAATGATTTAAAAAAGTGGCTAAATTAATAAAAGAAACAGTTCTTTATATATTTAAAAGTAGATCCATTTGGCAGATTCCCCTTCTGACCCTCTTCTCCTCTGTTTCTCGTATTAATGCACTTCATATCACCGGACAAAAATACTGTAAAACGCATCAACAAAAAAGGCCACATGGCCTATGGTGCTCCAACAATACCCTTTCTTTCCAAACCAAATGCAAATGCGTTAGTGATTATTGTCTCAGTCAGGTATCAATGCCCATCGCTCATTGATAATGGAACAGATTGAACAGCACTGAACATCTTGGCACAGTGGCACCGTGTCCCTAAGACCCTGCCTGAGGCGTCACATGACTCCAGAAGGTCAGTCTCCCCCCTCCCTCCCTATACCCATCTACCAATGACTACTACATGATTCAAGAGCACACCACGCAAGGTGGTACACCACTCGCCGAATCCCCCCAGACTTCACTTGCAAACTTAATCGAAGAGGCAACTCGTAATCCTTCAGCTCTCCGCACACACGGAAGCCCCTTCGCTTGAAAATTACTTACAGCTAGAAAATAATTGGTCTCAAAGGGCATATCTGCGGCTGACTATCAGGTGTGATTCGCTACTGTCACGTCTGCACTGACCCCAGCCCATGTGCCACCGTGCCAAGAAAGCCTTGCATTGTGCGTCTGCGTATAAACAGACAGGAAGCACAAAGAATATGTGGACGGCTATGTTGTATTCAAAGCACATGTGGGTCTGGATGGTCTTGGGTCCTTTGTCTGATCTGAAGCTGAGTGGTTGCCAAGATAAGGAGGCTCCAAGATTTTTCGCCTCTTTGTTCTTCATCTTATTGATACGTTCCAGTATTTTTCCCCGTTTCCATTTTTAATGGTCCCTTTGGGAAAGATGATGTTCCACGCCACGAAGAACAAAAACCGAGCATTGGAAACCGCACTGTCCCGTTTGAACGTCATTATAGCTTGAATTATTCGCACCTTGAAAGAAATCTGTTTCTATATTTACAACAATGTCCCTTCTGAAGCACCATTGAGCAGCTCTGACAACTTGGTCATTGTGCACTCGGGAGTGATCCTGAAAGCTCTGGTGTTGGACACTCTCACGGTGCGGAGCTACACAAAGGCCTGAAGGTGTGAGTGACACGGCTCACAAATGTAAATGAGTGATGGAAGCCCTTGAATGACTATCACTGTAGGAGGAACCATTAAGGAGCCAGTCCAAGAGCATCTTCCCAAGTGCCCTCTGTTTTTCTGTGTTGGTTCTCCTTGCATCTTCCCCATGCTCTTGCCCCTTGCCTCATTGTGTGAAGCTCTCCTCCCTCCCCAGAGAGAAAGCTCTGAAAGCTTCCCCATAAGACAGTCCCATTCTCCAGTATTCCCATCATTTGCTTATCTAAGTGCCCATCCTCTGTTTACCAGGAGTGGTGGACAAGTGGTTCTGGGTGCTGGAGGGGGTAGGTGGTAGTGGGTGGGGTTGTTCCAAGGAAACGTTGTGGAGAAAATGAGTCTGAAAAGAAAAAAAGAAAAAAAATCTGGCAACAATGAGCAGACAAGTACTGTGTGTGGATGCACGCATACTTCACATATGCAGGTACTTTGTGTACACAGGGCCGCCCATCTTAGTGAGCTGCTCTCTGTTGATTTTATAATACCCCCTCATTTCCTTTCTTGTGTGGAGCACTCTGTTGTTATACCCATTATTCCCTTTCCAAGAGCTTTCTCACATCCTCGCCCATCATTATGGGATTCGAGTGCTGTTTATACGCTTTCATTTTCAGACGGAGATCTTAATAGATTGAATTGATTATCCCTCACACAGTGTTCATACTCCAGGGCATCATCTACAAATCCAAGACATTATTTGCTCAGAGCTGTGAAGGGTTTTTGATAGAAACTTATCGTGTACTTTTCAAGACAGTAATATCCCTCTCTATTCCCTCTCATTTGCATTAACTTATTTATTCAAGCTAACTTTGGTCGTATCTTAAAAGAGACTGAAAATCATGATTTCTTCTTTACATTTGGCACATTTGGTCTTTTCCATACATTAAAAATAAACAGTGACCATGGGCCGTCAAACCCCCCTTAAAAAGTTACGAAGTTACAAATTCATTAAATTGTGATTAGAAAACAATCTTGTTAATTTTTTTTTAAATTCAGGAAGAAACCAAATCCCAGCCCTAAACCTAACCCTCAATGGGGCATGAGCAGGTCATTTGAAACTGTACCAATGAGATTATACAAAAATCATAAGAATTTGCTACCAATTTGCCATTTCAACATTTTTTTTTTTTTTGCCATCATACTAATTTAAACCTATACAAGTTAGTGTATTTTTATGTTAGCAGTAACTGTAAAGTGACCATTGTAATGGGGAAATCAAATAGCCCAATTAGTCTATGGCTTAGTTTTTAATATTTATTATAATTTTAGTTTAGTGAATTTAACCTCTCCTTTTAAAAGCATAATTTTTGTTTTTAGATTGTAAAGTTACAATGTTAGAATATAATGCGATTTTAACCTTTAATGTACATAGGCCAATATATCAAGCCAATATGTTTTTTTTTTTTTATCTTGTTTTCATAGCCTTCAATAAGAACATTGTTTGTAGGACAACATTGGGCATGATGTGAATTTTTTTGCACAAAACGTTGCATCCCCAATACACTGCGGGATCCGTAACCCATAATCATTAGATGTATTCAATATGGAATTGAACAATGAACGCAAATCTTTTTGATTACCACCACGTATCTTTTTTTCAAGTGGGTGGACCTGCAAACCGCACGCGGGACTACACGTGATCTCATGGCCCATGAATGGGTGAGACAGACCCTGTGTCACCGCCCTGACCCCTCCCTCCTAAGTGGGCAGGGCCATGAACTTTCCAATTTCAGCTGGAAATACAAGCGTCTCCGTGTCATTACTTTCTCAGGCGGTACACAAACCACACGCCCATCTTCGTCTTCGCAGAGCACAAATCCAGATTTTAACATTCAAAACCTACAACAGGAATATAGCAAAGTCTTCTGTTTGTCTGTGTTTCTCCAAAAGTCTCCTTTGTGAACTTCGCATCAAAGCCCTGACGAACAAAAGCGGCCAGCCGTCTGACAAAGACAAGAGCGGATGGTATGTGGAGCCATCTGTTTTGGAGGACACCCAAAATCTTGTGTATGGGCCATACTTAGCTATCCCACAATTCCATTCCAGGAGTGCACTAGCCTCCTATTCACGCAGTGGGCCATATACTGCCCATCTCTTGGCTGGCATTTTTTTTCCCTGTTACAATTAAGTAATTTATTCCTTTCTTCGCCCTCCTTTTTAATGAATCCAAGCCACAAACAAGCCCCAGTTGCTCCTATTCAAGGCTCGTGATTGCATCTGGCAGTAATTGCTGCAAAAGCTGAAGTGGGAGCAGGATGGAAGCACATTGTTTTGGGGGTAATAGGTGAAGACCTGCCTCTCTTGACCTGTAATACATTAGTGTCAGTGAACATTTGGCAGCCCTCAAATGATTAGCAATGAAGATGAATTGAGAGGGGAAAAAAAGAAAAAGAAAAAGAAAAAAAAGGTAGAAAATCTGCCTCATCTGAAACACTGGAGCCCGCATACATTTGCATGCTGATTAGTTGTTCTTTTGTCTGTGCTCCTAATTATTATGACACATAATGTCTTCATCATGCAAGATTCAGATCTGTCTTGTTCAAAATTTATGTAGGGAAGGGGAGGGGGGGAAACGTTTATTGATTCTACATGGAAGTACTTTTTTGTTGTGCTTGCTTTTGTCGCGCGTTCTCCTTTTTTTAACGTTTCCCATTAATTGAACACAAATTGGATTGCCTCCGACTAGTTCGTTGCGTTTTAGGGAGAGTTTCGAAAAATCATTTTTGTTTTGCTCTTGTTGACAAACACACAGGTAACCTCCTCACTTCATGCTTGTGTGGATATGCATTTGGCTCCTTTTTTAGCATCTCTGGCAGGAGATGGTGGCGAAGCCTAATGCATCCTGGGGCTTCCAAAATGTGAATAAGGTGTTGTTGAAAACGAGGCAAAAAAAAAAAAAAGAAAGAAATCATCATCATTTGCTGTTGTATCTTCATAGGCACCTTGACGACACATTTTAGATGCATTTATTTTTAGTTTAATTTCCTAATTCTCGCAGATCACTCCATTTACAGATATGGGGGATAAATCTCCAGATTAGAGATTACGCTGAGTGCCAGTTTTTGGAATCAGGGTGTTAAGGCTGTATGTCTTCATCTGGCAGGGGTTGATGTAGACACCTAATGTCATTTGCGTCATTAAGTAGAGACTCGGCAACTGTTGTTTTGCTCCCAAAATAACAGCGCCTAAGCAAATATGGCAAGTGTGACATTGAACTGAGGTTTCAACATTACCCCAAATATTTTAAATATATCCAAAATGTCATAACATTGTTATTGTTTAGAGATTTGCATCACTTAAGCATTAACTTTATCTGAGACGTAAGATGAATAAGAACAGAAATAAGAAAATATTTGACTTAAAATGAATGAGGATGCATTGGCTCAGATAATATATTTATGAATACTGCGCACATCATGGTTTGAGACAAACTTTGTCTTTTTCTCGGGACAAACATCTGAGAAGCAGGCGGCTCAATTTGTTTTCCATTTCATCTCATTTGTTTTTACTGTAGATGAGATGATTGGACACATTAAATACCTCATTTGTGATTGGTCTTTCCTGTCACTTAGAATATGATTAAAGGCTCAAGAGGTCCGACATGCTAAAATAATTAACTCATCAACTTCAGTGCGGGCAGTTCATCTTTGTTTT
Source organism: Pimephales promelas (assembly GCF_016745375.1). The sequence continues at coordinate 1,365,858 of NW_024121099.1, read as the reverse complement.
TAATCATCCTCTCCCAGCATGTGGGTTATACTGGACTCTGGAGATCTGACAGCAGAGGGAGCTCAACAGACCAACCTCAGCTTCAACACATGCAATCACACACACTCTCTCTCCCTCTCCCTCACACACACACTTTATATAGCAATGAATCAAATGATTGCGCTGCTAAATAAAAAAAAACGAACTAGTGTATTTTTCATGCTTCTTTGATGAAGAAAAAGTTTGAAGAACCCTATTTGAAATAGGCTAGAGACAATATGTAAAATTATAAATGTCTTTACTATCACTTTTGATCAATTCTGAAAAAAAAAAGGTACAAAGCTGTCACTACCCTAAGGTACAAAAGCTAAAAAAAGGTACATATAGCAGCTTTTAGCTTTCGTACCTTAAGGTTTACTCTTTTATGATTTCGAGCTTGTTTTCGAATGAAAAATCAATTTTTATAATAAACTTCTATAGTCTTCTTAATATTTTTGGAGGGGAGACCTGGAGGGGAGACCTGTCCTCATATCATTATCATAATGAAGAATAAAGCCTCATCAAGAAAACCATAAAAAGAAAACCAAGTAGTATCAAGTAGTCAAACAAGTATGGTGTATTCTTTTTTCTTTTTTAAATGTATTATTTCAAAGAAAGGACACTGGTTCACTGCTTTATAAAAATAAAAAGAGAAAGAATAAAAAAAGAACAAAGAAACCTTTGCCCACCAAAGTCACGTGGTGCCAGGAAGTGATTTTTAAGAGGTTATAGGATATAAAGCGTAATGTGGAGTGAATAACATAAATCAATAATACATTTAAAATATATAAAATCTATATAAAGTTTTTGAAAGATATAATTAACATGTCTATTTTCTCTATTTTCTTTAAATATATATATATATATATATATATATATACACTCTAAAAAATGCTGGGTTATTTTAACCCAATTTTGGGTAAAATATGGACAAACCCAGCCATTGGGTTACATTTTAAAATGACATTTTTTACCCAATGGCTGGGTTTGTCCATATTTTACCCAAAATTGGGTTAAAACAACCCAGCATTTTTAGAGTGTATATTTCAAGTGTAAGGAGAAAACAGACCATTACATTTTACTTGATGGTTATACACCACAATATATATTTTTTTTAAATCCAGAACTAGATTTTTTTTCTTCCTTTTTCTATCATGGACTCTCTTAAATGTCATTGATCAATGCTTAAACCTTATATTGGAGGCTGTAATTAAACTATCCAGCATCTTGAATATACTGCAGCAGATAACATGGTTGAATGGACATGCATCCTAAGACCCACACACTGTCGCTTCTCTGTCCCGGAGGACCAGCGGCCCTCAGACGTGCAGAGGCGCAGAGGAAGCGAGGAGCACTAAGTCTGCAGCTACGTCAGCCAGTTAATTTGTTTACTGCCGGCATTTAGCCATCCGACGCACTCCAGGGGCACCTGAACACTTGGTAAAGACAATAATTATCCGGCCCACTGGAGGACACACACACACACCCCTGAATGCAGTTCCTTTTATAACTAAGCTTATTAACTGTTCAATAGATTGTTATGCATGTTTTTTTTTTTACAACTTCAAAAACACAGCATGCCATAGCGTACTCTCAGAGGGCCCGGAGCGCTAACCGAGCGCATACCGCTCCTTGTTCCTCTCATGAAAAGGTCTTGTTGCAGCCGCAGTCCGTGAAATGTGCTTTATTTGATTACTCGTGCTCCACTGTACTCGTTTTTCCATGTGACTCGCTGTACCGTCAAGAGACCGAGCTTTCGTTAGCACATTTCAAACTAATAACCATTGTTTAAAATGTTCACTCTTTTATGATATTGGCACTTTGTGTGAGCAAAGAGAATTTCATAGAGTGTACTGAAACACTAGCACAGCTATGCGTGTCAGTATATTTCATTGTTCATCTTTGAGGGGGGAGAAAAAAGTGAAATGAAGATTGAGCTGTAATTTGGACAATTGTGATAATTTAGACAATTACCCTTGCCATTAAAAATCTAACTACAAAGTACAAGTGTGACCCCTTTAATTAGTTCTGACAAATTCAAATAGGGTATGTGATAATGTATCAATTTTCACTGAAACAAAAATACCCTTTTTCAAACTTGTAGAGTCTGAAGTCATAAAGGAGTGCTGTTATAAGAGTTGGACGAAAAGGGTCTGAAAGAGGTTCTTCTTCATCATTTAAATTAATTAGGATGGATTCCTTGATAGGCAGATAATCACACACACTTGATCATTTCAATCAATTAACATGTTTATATAGTGAGGAGAATGTAAAGGTTTTGCACTATATGACTAGCCTATTTGAAGCCCTTTAAATTTATTTATATATATATATATATATATATATATATATATTAGGGCTGGGTAATAAATATCGATTTCTCGATATTAATCGATTCTCATTTTTACGAACCAATATCGATTCTTAAATCTCAAGAATCGATTAGTCATCCTGTTTCATTTGAATGAATAAAACGTTGTATCGCGGCTGCGCGCATCCAAAAAAATAAAAAATAAAAAATAAAAATCGCAATAATCTTTGTCCTTTGTTACTATTGATATGAAGCAAAGTCTCAATTTACAAATCACGTACATTTTTTTTAGAAATTCCAAAACATAAATAACGTTTTGGCGCTGTGGCGTGAGATCGCTCTGGCGCAGCGCTGATCTCTCTTCCAGCTCAATAATACCAGTTACAACACGAAACAAACATGAATGAGCATCTGAAAGTGTGTTAAAAGATAGAGTACAACTTATCGAAATCCGTATCATGTCACATTGATTCACTCAATCAGCGTTTCAACCGTGGAAAGACGTCAGTTAAACAGCTTGTAATCAATGTTATTAATATTTATATATATATATATATATATATATATATATATATATATATATATACACATATACACACACACACACACACACACACACACACACACACAAACACACACTTTAAAAAATGCTGGGTTGTTTCAACTTTGGGTCAAATATGGACAAACCCAGCCATTGGGTTAATTTTTTTAATTACATTTTTAACCCAACGTTTGGGTTTGTCCATATTTGACCCAAAGTTGGGTTAAAACAACCCAGCATTTTTAGGATATATATATATATATATATATATATATATATATATATATATATATTAGAACAAATAATATAATCTCCAAATTATTGATGAATGTTGGCCATTATGTTTGAGAACCAAATTTAGTAAAAAAAAAAAAAAGTTATGAAGCTTATAAATCGACATAAATTGGGGCCAGTTCATTATTCTGAATGTTTCTGAAAGTTCCATATGCTCACCAAGACTGCCCAAGGCAGTAAAAATACAGTAACACAAATAGTGCGAAATATTATTAAAATTTAAAAATAACTGTTTTTTTGTTTAATATATTTTAAAATATATTGTAATTTATTCCAGTGGTTATTGTGCAGCTTAATATTTTTGTGGAAATATTCTTTGATGAATCGGAACGTTCAAAAGAACAGCAAATTACTTTACTGTGAGTTTTTTTGATAAATGTCATACATCCTTGGATTCCTTGCTGATTAAAAGTATCAATTATGTTAATATATATATATACACACACATCTTACTGACCTCAAACCTTTGAAAGGTAAATGTGTTTGGAGTCTAATGAAATCATAAAATAAACCATGGAATGACATCTAAGACATGAATGCATCCAGAGAATAGAGATTTACATGGAAAGAATACATGTTTCCAGTTAATAGCATGCTAAACTGTTTGGTCAAAATGCCAGAGTTTATCTTGGGTGTCCTTGATGCACAAAGCCAGCATGCAAAGCCTCAGCATGTACTCAAAGCAAATGCATTTCCCAAGGCCTGGTCTCCGTTGACTTCAGCTTTTAAGTGTTCCATATATTATCCCTGCTCAAGCAGCTCACACAACAAACAACATCGGGGGCTAACCCTCAGATACAGCAATGACTACATCTGGAGCAAGAGTAAGCACATGGGCTAAGAGAATGGAGGTATTGAAGCCATGACCATTTCTGGATCATTTTTGCATAAAAGTTTGTTTTTTGTGAAATCTGGTATAATTGTTAATGTACACACATAGTTTGTATATGCTATTGAGCTATATGCATTTTTTTAAATCAACTTTGAGATTAATTTATCGAATGTAATATATATATATATTTCTTCTATATACTGTATCTTCTCATCTTTTGTCAAAATCATGACTTCTTTACCTTTAAGTTTTCAGTTTTGCTTTATGTCATAATTACACATTTCCAAAGCATTTTTTATGAGGCAGAAATGGGATTTTAGAGGTTCTGCAATGTAAAAGATCTATAAAAAATAATTAAAAACACAACATTTTATTAAGTGATATGCGTATCCTCTGGTATAATAAAAAAAAATATATCCTTTACAATTAAAAACAAATTGTGGAAAACAATACTTTATTGCTGCATACAGGTTTCTTTACTGTAGCAATCCTTTGCCAACATTATCACATATTATAAACAGAAAGTCAGATAATTCTCAAGAAAAAAAAATGCTTGAAAAAGTTACAAAACATTCTCACAGTTAAAAGTACCATGGGATAGTGTGTTATCTTTGAGTCTCACGTCTACTCTTGCACCTCCAAGGCAGAATAATTTGAGGTTAAGAAAGGTGGTGCGTAAAACATGGATGCTGCCCATTTTCCTCAGGATGTTGAAAATTGATCCAACATTTCATATCATAACTGTCATATTATTTTCATTATTCCTGCCTGCAAGAATGTGGTATTAACACTAATGCAAACTCAGGTAAGGTAATTGCCACTAATGGATGTGAAGGACTCTAAAATTGGATGTCATTAAAGCCGTCAACACATTCTCTGGATAGTTCAATTGTGTGGCTATGCACTAAGAGAGGAAGAGGGTGGCAGAGAGACAGAGAGAGAGACAGACAGTGTGAGTATTAAACATATGGCACTATGGAGAAAAGAGGTCAGAACAAGCAAATTGAGGTTATGCATGTAAGAAACTTTCAGGCACAAATCACACGTAATAAGATTCTTACTCTCAGCTCTAATCTATGTGTTCCAAGGCAATTTGAGGTTGTTTTTTTTTTTTTTTGGTTTCGCGCTTTCAGGAGAGAAGTAACCACACTGCTATTAGTTTGAAACTATACTGTTAGCAAAGCCAACAAAATGAAGGAAAACTGATGATATTCATGTTGTTTAGACTTATTTTTCTCTTTAAAAAGAAAATCTGTACAAGTACAACCTCACTGTTTTTGTTAAGACAAAAAAAAAATTCACAAAAATATTTATTGTCAAACGGTAAGTTACCGTATACTGTGAACAATTCTAATTAAAATACTTAAATGGTTTATCACATTTAATTTCATTTGATTTTACAGTAAAATAGTCAAATTTATTGTTTTTGCAAGTAAAAACTTTTACCATATAATGTACAAAAAACAAAGAAACACGTACAAGAACATTTCCAGAAGGACCAAGGTGACACATGATTATATTTAAATTAAAAATAATTCAATATATTATCATTTATGTTATTAGTAATGTGCATTAGAATGGTTTCTGTTTTTTAATGTTTATTTACTGTTGTCTGTTACCAATGTATACTAATAAATATATATATACTAATTCTGTATATATTATATAGGCTATATATTCAGTTACACTGAATTTCTGGCAACCACAGCTGCCATTTTTTTACCTTAAATTTAAAGATGCATTGCGCAAGTCTCTGAGTTTTTGCAGAACTATGCCCCCTTTGGCGACTAGCGAAACTGCAACCAGGTGTGCACACTCATGGACCACACGCACACTTGCACAAGCTGTTCATAACCAACGGAGCATCAGCCGCACAAAACTTTTGTTACAGTCATAATGTCTTCAGAGGTAATAAAGTTATAAATCTGCAAGTCATTTTAAATAACGGAAAGGCATTTGAGTAAATTACACACTTATGTGTAAGGGGAAAACGGGGGTAGTAGAAAATTTCCATCTATCTCCATGTTAAGAGGATATTTTTTTACAGTTTAGATTGAGTAAATGCTGTTTGTAGACAATTCTCACCCCAAGGCGTCACCTTTGACCTAGGGTTGCCGCGGTGAGGAAAATTTCCCACCGGTTAATCGACGTGTGACAACACCGGTAATCCCGGTGTCACCGTGGAGGGCAGGGCGGGGGGTTAAATAGCTTTTAAATGCGTGCGCGTTATACTTTCACTTTCGAAATAAGCGTCAATTGCTTGAATGGACAAAAAAAACAACTCGCTGATAATAAAACTTATATTTATAGACTTTTATTAGCATAACGAACGAATAAAAATAACCCCATGCATAGGCTGAAAAAAGTGAAAATCGGCAAAATGTGGGCCCAAACAAATAAGAACCATAAAACGTTTATTAACGAATAAGAAAATAAAATAGGCCTAAATAAATTACACAAAGTTTAAATGAGATAAAACCAATTAAAAAGAGACGAATATAAAATAAAAACTTCAAAACGGACCTTAGCCTACATAAATGACATACTTTCACTTTCGAAATAAGCGTCAATTGCAATTCAGCGTCAATTGCTGGAATGGAAAAAAAAAAAAAAAAAAAAAAAAACTCGCTGACAATAAACTTTTATTTAGACAGCACTTTTATTAGAATAATAAACGAATAAAATATAGACAGAACTTTTATTAGCATAACGAACGAATAAAAATAACCCCATGCATAGGCTGAAAAAAGTGAAAATCGGCAAACTGTGGGCCCAAAAAAAATAAATAAAACGTTTATTAACGAATAAGAAAACAAAATAGGCCTAAATAAATTAAACAAAGTTTAAATAAGATAAAACCAAATAAAAAGAGACGAATATAAAATAAAAACTTTAAAAAGGACCTTAGCCTACATAAATGACAGCACTCTAAAAAAAAGTAAAACACTATAAATTGGCATTTATTAACATTAATATATATTGGCCAAAATATTGCCAAACAGGCGCTTTTGCATTGCGTTTTGACACCAAATCTTCCGCCATTATCTTGCTTTTCTGTAATTTGACTCGTTCTCGTCTCCACACGTGCTAAATGGAATCCTGATGCTTGCTGATCTGTGACGTGACGGCACGCGTTGCGCAGTTCATTTTTAATTATAATGCTCTCTTCAGAACTAAATAATTGAAAATTATTATTTTTTATTAATTCAAATAAATATTTTAGCAAAAACGAATACTTTAAAAAAAAAAAGTCAAGACATCGCGGTGTCACGGTGGGAAAGTGATGTCACCGGTGATGGGGCTTAAAACCGGTAACACCGTCAACACCGTCTATCGCGGCAAGCCTACTTTGACCATGCTTCAATATTTGACGTTTTAGGCGCCCTTTAGCATCTCTTAAATGACGCGATCCTACGGCGTCATCTAACTGATGCTAAAAGAAAGCGTCAGTTAGAGGACGCGGTTAGGTTTAGGTGTGGGGTGGGGTAGGGTACACGCGATCCTAGGGCGTCATTTAACTGACGCTAAAGGGCGCCTAAAGCGTCAGATATTGAAGCATGTCCAAATGCTTCCCAAGGCGTCACTTAACTGACGCCTTGGGGGTGAGAATGGGCTGTTGTAGAGGCATATTATTAAGAGGTACAATAAAAAAGGGCAACAAACAATTATTGAGTGTTATTTTTTCTTATTTTTATGGGCTCAAAAAAATTATTTTTTCCATGTTCCAAAGCAGAAAGAAAGTCACATGGCTTTGGGAAAGATATAAACATGAATAAATGATAGCAATTTTCAGTTTTGGATGAACTGTTACTTTTAATATAAAAAAAAACAGCAACTAAAAATCAAATCAAAGTTATGTGAACATTCATTTTCACATTTGCATTCCAATTATTAAACATGTCACTAAACCGCTGCCAGAAATTTAAATGGAGGATGACATAAACTACAGCTATTAAGTGAAACTGATATCTTATCATGAAACAATGAACAGGGATTATACAACTGCTAAACCATCTCAGTGTAATTAACAATCTAAGCGTTTTGATTAGCGCCACACCAATGTCATATATCTCCCAATTAAACTTGCCACGATCCCGCGGGTCATGCTAATGTCATTTCTTACATGTATTTTACTTCAGCACACATAAAAGACAAGACAGTGATCCCAAGTTTTTGCTCTGCCTCTTTCAAATCACAGTATGACAGCTATAAATTAAAGCATCATCCTGAAAGAGAGAGAGGACCATAAACAATGATTTTCAGTCGCATTTGCACATTTTTTTCCAGTTGCTTAAAAAACAAGGATGAGGTAAATGGCAGAGGAGTGAGAGTTAACCAGAGACCTCTTCGACTGCTCCTCAGAAGCGACTGGTGAAGGGAGATAATTGATGAGAGTGAAAGAATGGATCTGTACTCTTAAATAACAGGATTTGCGGTAGCCTGCACATTAAGGTGTTCATAGCCAGTTAGCTGCTGATGACAAAAGGGACAGGAGGCGAGTATTCTACCCTGTCAGGAAGAGGCCACCGCAAAGTGTGCTCCGAGATGTCTCCTATTCATCTGCGGTGGGTAATTACTTCAAACCCTATATTACCATGGTAATGAGACACTACAGCACTGTCAACCCCTGCCAAGCAAAAAAACAAGGCGATCTAGAAGAACTTCAGACCGATCTTTTGTCTGTTGGCAGAGATGAGCCATCTAGTTTCAGAAAAGTGGATTAGGGAATCAGATTTTCTCATGATTTCTTCCTTTAATTGTTGAGATACTTTCTGCACAAATAACCATTTTGTCATTGTTTCAAATGTGACCTATTTCTCTTGGTCTGTTTTTCATGCACCGTGATAGTCTACTCATTGGAACAATTGTATATGTAATGAAATGATTCTTGTGGTGTTTTGGGACATGTTATAAGTTCATGAAGATTCTATATATTCCAGTATTTAGCAAAGAGACACTGCCTAATAACGTCTAACACAGTCGTTCTAAAAAAAAACAGGTTAAGTTTTAGCTGGTTAGCAATGCAGTTAACCCCTGCTGTTATTGCACACACACACACACACACACAGTATGCATACACTTGCACAGAAACGTGTTGTCAGCACCACTCTGACGAATTTATCAGTTAATAGTTTACCAAATAGAAATAAAAAGGTGATAATGGCCCTGTTCTTGAAGCTGATAAAGTTACAGATTCACTACAAGTAGGGATGCTACTGCAAAAACACTTTTGAGAGATGCACAGACTCAGTTAATTCACAAAAGCTTAAATCAATCTCACTCTTTCTCTCCCTCTCTCACTAAAACTGCATTAATAACTGAATTAGACTGCTATCAGTGGCTGAAGCCTCTGTTACTAGCTTTAGAATGACGTTTTGGAATTAGCAACAGAGGCTTGGAATGAGAAGATGCGTCAGAAATTACTCCTAAGAGCGTTTTAAGGACAAAAACTTGACAAATGTCTTGAAAAAAACATCATTTGAACAACTGTTTGATGCGTGGGAACCATAGTATAAGCAGAATAAACAACACTATCTCACGACCAATTCGTACGAATTTGACGCATGATTAAAAAGTGTCTAATTCGTACTAATTCGTACGACCTCACTCGTACTAATTCCTACGATTTGTCTAAACCCACGTGATGGTTAGGTTTAGGGGCGGGGTCAGGGGTAGGTCATTCGTACGAATTCATACGAATTGGCCAATTCGTAAAATATGTACGATTTAGCAAAATCGTATTAATTCGTACGTGTGAGGTCGTATGAATTGTTACGAATTAGCCACTTTTTAATCATTCGTCGAATTCGTACGACTTGGTCGTGAGATCGGGTTGGAATAAATGACTCCGGGCTATGAATTATAAAAAAAAAAAATTAAATTCACATCAGAGGTGTAAAACATTATTTTTATCCCAATTTTATTGCAAATATTCCTTACTATCCTATCACTACAGGGCTGTTGAATGCTTGGTTGACAAATGTTCTAAAGTGAGCAATTATTTTCCAAGAAACGGAGTTATAGTTGTTCCAGGCAGGTCTTGAACGAATTACAGCGTATAACTTCGCCAAATTATTTAAATTAATTCAAAGGTCCTTACAGCCTACAACTAGGGCTGGGTAATAAATATTGATTTCTCGATATTAATCGATTCTCATTTTTATGAACCGATATCGATTTTTAAATCTCAAGAATCGATTAGTCATCCTGTTTCATTTGAATGAATGGAACATTGTATCGCGGCTGCGCGCATCCAAAAAAAACCCCAAAAAAACGCAAAAATCTTTGTCCTTTGTTACTATTGATATGAAACAAAGTCAACATTTTCTAATTACATCCATTTTCTTTAGAAATTCAAAAACATAAATAACGTTTTGGCGCTGTGGCGTGAGATTGCTCTGTCGCAGCTCGAGAAGCAGCAGCGCTGATCTCTCTTCCGGCTTAATAATAACAATTACAGCGCGAAATAAACATAAATGAGCATCTGAAAGTGTGTTAAAAGATAGAGTACAACTTATCGAAATCCATATCATGTCACATTGATTCGCTCAATCAATATTTCAACCATGGAAAGACGTCAGTTAAACAGCAATGTCATGTATCGTTATATTTACCTCAGAAAACCCAAACTCGTTAGTCCGCTAGAAAAAATAACTCTGGAGAGGAGCATTTTGCTAAATATATACACCATATTACATATGCATTATAATCTTAATGTTCTTCAATATTTAATGTATATTTAATTAAATCTGGCAAGTTTTATGACAACCACCATTTAAATGTTTATATTTCATATAATCTTCTTATTATAAAAATAAATAAAAGTGTAATGCAAGTGTTTGTATAGCTACAAAACAGTTCATTATTACCTTCATATTAGGCTAATGAAGCCTAGTAGGCTACAACTAGACTCCCATAGTTTACAGCATTAGTTAAGACATTTGATTTCCTTGAGAAAATTTGCCATTTATTGTAACTGATATCCAAAATAATCGATATTGAATCGAAATCGAATCAAATTGCAAGCTTGTGAATCGAAATTGAATCGAATTGTGAAATTTGTGTCAATACCCAGTCCTAGTCACAACTATGAAATTTGGCTGATAATTAATTATCTAATTATCAGTCAATGAAAGCTTTGAAGATTATTAGGGCTTTGTCATACATTTTATTTTACAATACCCATTTGGCTGGGAGGTATGCATTAAAATGTTGAATGCAAAAATTGAAAATAGTTCCAGTCAGTTTAATCACCATATTAAATGAATGCACCGAAGCATGCACACACACAAACACACACATTAGACAGTCACTCGCACACAGAGATCGTGCAACGCACACACAGCTTTAATAAAATAGTTTTGTTAATGAAAAAGCTACATTAATGCAGTTAAATGTTCAATAAAAAAAGAAAATAAATAAATAAATAATAATAAAAAAGGGTTAAAAATCGAATATTGATTGCTCCTTTATGTTAAATTGCAAATTTTTTCCCCCACTCATTTTAAGGGCTAACATTTCAATAACTGAACCATTACTCTGTCAAATGATCTGCTTGTATCAAAGATCTATTTCTAAAAGACTTTGCTCAACATTATAATCATTGTCATTCAAATCCTCCTAATAAAAAAAAGAGAGAGAGAGAGAGATAGGCATGACAAGTTAGAGGGCATTCACTGAATTGGAAGTTACAAGTTGGTCTGATAAAAAATTCAAATATCAAATAAAACATCAGTTTCTCCAAGCTCAGTTCTGACCCTTTTCTAAGTGCGTACATTATTCAGTCAGTTAGGGATCGGTGTCCGCATCACAAGCAGGCCGTTATTTGTTGTGTGACAGGCATAACCTGTCCCAGACGTACAGTATGTGTCTGACTGCCTCCTCACTCTTAAATGAATAAATCTTTGTGCGTGATGCGTGTTCAATATTGAGGTCCAAATAAAAATTTAATCACGATAGTTATTCCTGCAAAAAAAAAAAAAATCATTGTTTCCCCGTTGCGAATACAAAGTGTTTTGATATCCATGCTTAGAGAAACTAAGACAACTGTAATACAATTTGCATTTAATTAATTCTGAATGAATGGACTGTCAGTCATTTAGTTTAAGGTGTAATTTTGTTATTAAAAAACACTTTTGCAACTTTTAATTTGTTCTAGGAGTCGCAGACGGTTTATTGATTCATTTGAAATCCCGTTCATTATTAGCGTGAACGGATCAAGCTTTAGATGTGACATACTCAGAATTGTTTCACACAAGATGGCTTACAATAGCGAAACGTGTATTTTAAAAAACCTGTCCTTTGTGTGTCCTTTTCACACACATATAATGACATGAAAAGACGTGTACCAGGTGAAGGTTAAATAAAGAATTAGATGGAAAAAAACACTGTGTATAATTACTGGCCCCAGTTAATTTCTGGAGCACTAATGGAAGCACATGGAGGGGTGAAATGTCTTGGTTGCATCATTTTATCTGCTATATTTTCACTGAATCTCTCCGTCTCTTTGTCAAAAACAACCCACTCTGTCCTGCCGATTGCATCTCATAATTATCCCTTATTGTTGATGACATTCTACATAGCATAAGTTCAGGTCTAGAACGAGACAAAGCGCAGCCATTGAACCCATCAGGCTGAAAAGTGGTTAAATTGTGACATCATCCAAGCTGCACAAATTTTGAAAAACAAGAAATCAAATGATATTGAACAACCACATTTTAATTTAACGGGTGTTAAAAGTTTTTAGCCAAAAAAAAAAAAAAAAAGTAGTCATGAAACCCAAAAGGATTTTAGGAAAGATTTCTAAACTGCTCTTTTCCAACAAAAGCAGATGAGGATTTTAAATCAGACTTAAACTTATACTAATATTCCAACCCAATCTTACGGCAATTCGTATGTGTTTTTACGAGGTGGCTAATTCGTATGAATTCATGCTAATTACCATTCTCCTGACCCCGCACCTAACCTTCTCATCACTGGGGTTTAGACAAATCGTACAAGTGAGGTCGTCCTAATTAGCAACCTACTCACTCGAATTGGTCGTGAGATACTGTAGCGTTGACTATTCTACGCATTTCAATATTCTGCCATAGCTAAATGGATTGGTCATGTGACTTTCAAGTCAAGTGGCGTGTTATCTATACGCATTTTGAGCTATCCGTGTGTATGCGTGTATGTCTACGCCGTTAAATGTCTGAGTGATTCCTCGTGTATTTACACATCGTTAAATGTCAGAGCAAAACGAAGCAAAATGTATATCTACATCTGGGGAGCGATATTTTTTTCCTTGGATGGTAAGGGAAGACTCGTATTACAGCCCATTCTCACCCCCAAGGCGTCACTTAACTGACGCCTTGGGAAGCATTTGGACATGCTTCAATATCTGACGCTTTAGGCGCCCTTTAGCGTCAGTTAGATGACGCCCTAGGATCGCTGTCTGTCTGAATTCGCTCACTCATTTTTACTTACTCCTTCTCATTCACTCCTTCAAGTGAACAGTATTAGTGGACTAATGTAGGGAATAGGCCCAGTAAATGAGGGTTTAGGGGGCGATTCAACCCATGTTCTCAAGCAGTGAAAAATAGAGGATACTGACAATGCGTTGACAGACAGGACCGAGCAGGTAATATTTAATATGAAAGTCTCAACTTTCAAATTTGGTCAGTCAAAGAAAATCAAACAATAAATTGGCCTACCGTTTTGTGGCTCTTTAATGTGTCGTGACAGATTGCCTGATAAAGCCAAGTTACACCGACGTTAATCTACTAACTCTCCTGACTGCTTTGTCGGACAAAAATGGTGGATTTTGATTGGTCAGATCACATGTCTGTCAATCAAAAGTTAGTTTCGTTTTCAAACTAGCGCATATTCAGGGCACAATAACAAAACAGTTATTTCCCGCACTACCGCACCGTTATGTTTGCCCGTGAAAACATGCGCATTTTACGCTTGCCTTTAAATTAGCTATTTAAAATCCCCCGCCGGTGACACCGGTATTACCGGTGTTGTCACACATCGATTAACCGGTGAGAAAATATCCTCACCGTCACAACCCTATCATAAACACGCTGAAAAGCGATTATGCATGTTGATAATAACATGCAAATGGAAATATGAATTGGCGTGTCATACATACGCCATTTCATGAGATCAGTCTGCAGTTTTAGTCATTTTAGCACTTAAACTTTGAAATGCCTTGCCAAGCACTTGAAAAATAGTCAAAGTTTTTTAAGTTTAAGGTGTTCATCTATTATATTTGATTTGATTTAAAACAAATTATTATTATTTTTTTTTTTTTGTTAATAACAACACCGCACACAAGAAGCAAAGTTGTTTTCAGTAAATGGTGCCAAATGTGATTCTACTAAAGGCACAATTATTGAACTGAACAAGCTCAAAATTGAATTTCTGAGCTCCAATTGAGCTAGATATACAGTACACAGTATATATATTACACTGGTATACACAGTATATATAGTTTTGCATTTGTAGAAGATGCTATGCGGAGATATACATCCAGTACTCCCTTTAAATATGTGCACATATGCGCACTCATTCACACACACACACACACACAAACACACAGCTTAGGCTAAAGCAGTTCGCCTCTCTGTGTCCACACTGGACTGTCCCTAGACAGGAATCCAATTAAGCAGCTCTGGTTTATCCTCTTCCGATCCTTTTTTCTCCAGCACAAGTGAGGGGAGCGAGGGGCCACTGAAGCAGGTTTTCTTACAGCAGGAGTGGGACACAGGCCCATCAGCTCGAGGTCTGTGATCTCAATGCACAGGGCTGCCATGGGCACAGTGAGAGAGGGGGGAACTGATACAGACATCACATTGCAACCCTGCATTAGTAGTGTGCTTATGCATGAATGCACACATTTGCAGATATTATTACAAAGGGGTCGCAGTGTTCACTGACCTCAGCATCTCGTGTCTCTCAAACCTCACCTTCCCATGCTGGCATGTCTGCCCTACACTACCCCCACATCCCGCTCTCAGCAGGAGACCTTCATTCCTGAGCTCAGCAGAACCTACAGCAGGACCTTCTCAGTTCAGTGGGCCAAGGGAGGCAAAACAACAGGGTGCCAGTTTGCTTCATCTCTATCTCAGATGAAATAGACAGGGAGTGCAGGTAGCGATGTTAAATCATCTAACAGTGTCCTAGTTCATGCTTGAAAAACTTGTAAAGGAATATCCTGCGTTCAATACTAGTTAAGCTCAGTGTGTGGCATAATATTGATTACCTCAAAAAATTATTTCTTGAAATGAAAAATAAAATAAAAAAATAATTTATATATTATTATATAAAATATATACATTTATATATATATATATATATATATATGGCACACAATGGAAATGAATAGGGCCAATGTTACAATACTCAGATAAATGTGTGCTAACATGATTTTTTATTTTTTTTGTAAAAAAACAAACAAAAATACTAACCATTTCTGTGAAATAGTTATATCCAATTTTACAACTTCACAGGCATGACAAAATACTGCCTAAAAAAAACTGCCTAAACCCCAGACTAAAAAAAACTTTTTTAAACTTTAAATACCGGTAAGTTGCAAAATTAAATGGAAGTGCTTTTATGAAATCAAATAATCAATTATTTTATTAAAACCTTAAAAATTGCCCCATTTACTTTTATTATATGTACTTCAACCTAACCCTGGTTTTGTCTTGTTTTTTTCTAAGAAACGAAGGGGGTCAAATTTTGTGGAAATCTAAATTATGCCACAAATGCTGTTGAAATCAACTTGTACTGAAAAGAGAGTACTACACATGGCCAGTTGGCTAGAAGACTCAAAACACATTTACACTGAAATGACATTTTTTTCTGTGGTGGAAAAGACCATTTTAAACGAACTCTTATACAAATGTTCATGAAGAGCCTGCTTATCTAATCCTGTCAATCATATCACAAGGGTATATGAGCAGACGCTAGCCTCATCCCCCTAACATCTCTTCCGGATTCCCTCCTCCACCCTATCCTCACCGTTATTCTAATATCCATTAAGTACGTATTCATTAATTAAATGGTCCAGGAGAAGCTTATAGAGCCCGAATCTTGCGCTCAATTCTCAGCGTTACGGACAGTAAGCCAAATCTGTTTACTCACATCACATAGGCCTAAGGATTATATGGACAGGAATGAAACATTTTATGAAATAAAATCGCAGACTCCTTTGTCTTGATTATGTATCCTACAGTAAACATATAATTTAGCAAAATTACAGCTTGGCTAGAAATTACAAAACACAAAAATATCCTAATCTTTCTGTACTACAAATGTGAAGAAGCACATCGGTATAAAACAGGAATATGATGAAATTTATAGAAAATTAATAGAAAAAGATCTCACAAAGTAATGTCACTATCAGTAATGTTCCAGAGCGTTGCCAACTTGGTGGATATCTTAAATGACCTCTAATTTACTATAATATGTAACCCATGTCTGAGATCCTGTCAAGCATCAGAAAAGTGCAAGGAGTGAGTAAATAAATTATCCTGAAAGAATAAGCACACAACCATGTACAGACTCCATGGAACCTTTATAAATATTTGTACAGAGTAAGCTGTTAGAAGTAGAATAAATGGTGTTTTTTTGTTTGTTTGTTTGTTTGTTTTTTTGTAGGCAATGTGGCGTGCAAAGGTTCAAATCCACCCCTGAATCTTTGTAGAAAGGTGAATATTGTCATGTTCTTCTCTTCCTTTATGCTCAGGCCAAGAAAAAAGTGACTTTGAAAAGGAAAACCAAGCAGCAAGATGTTAAAATCCCACCCCCTTTCTATCTAACTATTCTCGTCTCACCTTGAGCTGCGTCCACACAGACCATTTCCCCCCGAATCTTTCCCTGACAAACGAACGCTAGCCTCTGCGGTCCCCCTCTCCGCCACGGCACAAACAAGAGCTGTCCACACATCACTCATTAACGTGCACCCCCCACATCAGCCTCCATTAAAAATAACCCGCCCCGACAGCCTCAGAAAGGACGGCGCACCTCCCGAACACCTTTTAGTCTGTCTCTCCGCCTGCACCCCCTGCCCCTCCTTTCATTAGGCCTGTTTTGGAGTGCGCTGTGGTATCTACACCATAACTAAGGCTGTTAGCATCTGTTTTACTCCAAGCAAAGTCAAAAGGTGCAGGGCTTTGAGGAGCAACCCCCTCTCCCGCAAGGATTCCCTCTCTGGCGCCCCCACCTCCCCTCCCTCCCTTCCTATTACTTTGCATACCCAGAAATGTCACCTTACTCCAGCAAGCTGTTACCATGCTGCCTCCATGCCAAAACAGCCAGCCTCAAAGGACACTGATGGATCCTGCATTTTTCAGTGATGGCTCTTAAAAGGCATTAGACGCCCGAGGCACCTCAGGCTTGGGCAACAGAAGAAGATGTGATATAATGGCGCTGGAACGAAGGACTGTGCCTCAAAGTCAAACCCAGCATGTGACACTGAGGGAGGTTTGGAGGGCTTGGAGAAAAAATGATTCCTGACTGCTGATATCTTGGCCGCGTCCGTGAGCCGGTTTGGACGATCGTGGAACAAGCACAAGCTTTTTTTAAGGCGAGCATTTATTGCAGCACATGGAAGAAGATAGATCATGCTGCTTTATAACTCACAAACATTAAGTGCAACTTTGATATTAAAAGCATGACATATTTTGATGCTGACTTGGAACACAGTCAAGATTCACCTTGTTGACCGCCAGAGTTAAAATAATTAGCTAACTTTCATCAATGACCATTTTTTTCCCCAACATTAAGGTCGAATATCAATGTGCATGATACATTTAGTTAAACGTATATAGTAGAATATGTACATTTATTTGCATACGATAATAATAATCAGAAACAATAAGCTCAAGGTCATCGCTTAATATGTAGACAAAACCAGACATTTTATACAAGCGTGTTGAGTTCAACAGACTGTTTAAGTGGAAAATACAACAAGCATATTTGTTTCAGTTAGAGACCAAACTGCACCAAGTATTTGTATGAAAAAGTGCTGCCGACGCACATGTAAACAGTATACCCGAAGAAAAACATTACGCTACTAAACCATAGTAGATTGCATTTTTGTTTACAGCAGGTGGTCTTTGAACGAGCACAAACGTGTACTCACGGAGTGACATGAAATGCAGCTTAGCTAAAGCTAAAGAACATCAGGGATCTGATCGCTTCACAATCATAACAAAGTGTTTCCAACGATATTTGAAAGCTGCTCAACCAATGGAAACTGGATCTCAGGTATGGCGGGTGGGTCGTGGGAAGGAAGGATGTGTAGAGACCAATCAGACACTGTACGGGCTCTAACGCGCCAATTACGAATTCACAAATCAAGGCATTTAAAAATGAAAATGTCTCACGACAAATCAAATGTTGGTGTAACCAACTGAGAAAGTTAGTCTCTGACTCTGGAGCCCAGCTCCCAATCTCTCTAAGTCTCTACTAATGAGCTAATGAGTTGAGTTAGGTGTGTTTGATTAGGGAAAAATAAAATGTGCAGAATTATTGGTACTCCAGGACCAAGGTTGGGAACCACTTGACTCAAACCTAATTTTTTTTTAACCGCCATTAAGAATTGTTAAAAATAATGCAGTTTGAAAATGGTTGACCCAGTGAAGACCCAGCAAGGGGTTTGAATATGATGGTCACATCTTTAAGGGACAGAAAGAAATCCAGTGAAGTACTTGCGGAGCATTTAGTCTTCCATTTCCGGGATATAGTCTTCAACTGTGAGAAGCAGCAAAAAAAAAAAAAAGAAAGAAACCAACATGGAAAGGCTTGCATCGGCAACAAGTGGCAGTGAGTCCTGTCAAGCATACAACCTTAATGGCTCAATCAGAAAAGTGCCAGAGTATCTGAAGAAAAGTTCATAAGAACAACCATGACTATGTTAATATGCACCCTCACAATGCGATTATAATGAGATTTAGGCAACATTGCGTTTAAACCTTACCTAACGTAAACACAAAACCTTGATCAAGTGATTAAGCTCATAATCGTAGTAACCATAATAATAGTAAAACATGTGGCGTATGTTTATTTTAAATCGCAATAAACAAGCCTGTAAACACTCTAATCTCATATATCACTCTGACCAAAGTGTGCATGTGCTTGAAATGGCTACACCAATAACGTAGTCCTGCACAGATTCGTAAACATAGCAGTAAAGAAGGCGTCACATAAGAGACCTTACTCTTGATAAAGTTCTTGATGGCCGAAAACATAGAATAATAGATCCAATACATCCATAGAAAAGTGTTTTGCATTTGACGCAAGTAGATTGAAACCTATTGCATGTGAGTTCATTTGGGATATGTGAATAATACCCCATTAGATAATAACCACAGTTCTTAGTGAATGATCAGAATAATGAAAGCTGCATGTAAACGGGAGTGAAGAGGTAGCTCTTGTCGTGTAAACATCTTAATGTGTTTAAGTCCTTGTGATTATTGAAAATAATCACATTATTGGTGCTCATGTAAACACTCTCAAAGATTCTTATCTTCAGCCATTTGTAATGCAGTGGGGCTTCAATTCAATCAATGATGGAGGTCACAAATTAATTCTGAAAAGCATAAACAGTCTTTGATTCATCATGCCCTACATTCTTTGACTAATCTTACTTAGGCCTATTGGAGCAGATCTACAGGTCACATCACAGCCATGACCTCACGTGGAATCACTCGGATGGCAAAAGTTGACGTCTAACGATTAGTGTTGTCAAAAGTACCGATTTCAGTACCAAGTCAGTGCTAAAATTTTAAAAAATGTCAATTTGAAATTGAGCAACTTAACATTGTGTCTTAAAAAGTGAGCTCCAGACGTGAGATGCTAGCCTGGTTAAAACAAGACCATTCTCAGTTGTAACTGAGTTATGGTCTGGCAAAGCGTAATAGACAAATCATTTCCAGAGGGGCGTCACCAACGGACGTCATGGGTAGACATAAAACCAATCAGAGAGATGAGATGACGTATGCAGAGCGGAGGGCGGCGGAGAAACATCTCCGAGTGTTGTTCTTTGCTCGGTTTTTAACAAAAAGGAAACGCTCAAATCGCTTAAAACAGACGCGATAGCTGATTCGAACGAGTGATGTTCGACGGCGGCATCCATCTTTGTAATGTAGGCTACAAAAATGCTTCAAAATCCCAGCGCTGTCGTCATCGTGTAAAGCCCACCCCAACGTTTCTGATTGGTGCCGCGATTTCGACAGTTTGGAAATGGGCTTGAATGAGCTCTTTGCAAGACTAACTTTCAGAGCAAATCTAAATTTACTGGCAGTTGTCTAGGTTTTCCCAGGCAAGTGAGATGCAGAAAAAAACAGCGAGATGTGATGCAACAGACCTATACAGTACATAGATCAACTATTTTTTTTAGACCTAGCCCTCTATAAAACCACAGTATGCATTTAAT
Source organism: Pimephales promelas (assembly GCF_016745375.1). Next base: position 1,345,433 of record NW_024121099.1, on the reverse strand, counting down.
GAAGTCCCTTAAAACATAAAGAGTAGGCCTACCTTAATATTTTCCAAAAAAAGCCTTTCACGTCATGCTACAAAAGCTTAACATTTTAAGACAAAGATGAAAACGCATTTGTTCCATCACTTCATCAATTACAGCAACAGAACAATGGCCGGCAAAATAACGGCATGTTATATTGTTTGGCTAAAGCCTCTTGTCGCTGCATAATGGTGGAGAGTAGCGTGTGTGGGAGTTTCCTGAAGGACTGGAGGACTCTCATGCACAAACGGCGCTTCAGGCCGGCTAGAGGACTCTTTCAAAGTGAACAATCTGTCTCCTCACTAAAGGTCTCCCTCGCAGTAAACAGTATGTGATACTGTAGTGAAGGACGGTCACGGAGTGGCTAATCGGATGGACACAGCGAGTCTCCACTGGCGGAGCGAGAACAATGCAGCTGCGGCTGCTTAAGAGCAGCAGGTCCTGAGGCGCGACGCTGAACTGCGACCTTGCTCGTATGGACCGGTCCCTGCCACTACCTCTTTGACAAAACTTATGATTCATATAGCCCTAGTGCACTCTTTCCCTCCATCCATTTCTCTCTTTCTCACTCTCTTTCTCTCATTGCATGACCTTTACATCAGATTGCTGATAGTTATACTTTCCCTCCGCCCCTTGGATGTCCTACATATCACAATAGCCTTGCCTTAAGTGAGAGCAAAACTCTTTATGACTCTCTCGCAATCGCATGTGAAAAAAAGCATTGTCTCCAACCTCTGGCAATGCCTTAATTAGAACACACTAAGGCTCCTCTTCGGTGTCTCTCTTTCTTTTTAGCAGTATAATTAGATTAGTGTCGGAGACCTGGTGTAATCGCTCCAAGGGAAGATGAAGGAGTGGGAGCGATGAAGGGAGACAGGTGGCCCCTCTTCGCTCTTATTTCCCCCTCTCGTGCTCCGCTGCAGGACAATACGTGGAGACAAGGCGAGGTATGGCCCCGACCCCCTTCTCTCTCCCTCCCTCCCCTTGACAGGTGCTCCTTTAGTGCAGGTGTTTTGTGAGAGCCGGTCCGGCTTCAATATGTGTGCGTGGGTGCGCAAGCGTACTGCTCGTGTTCAGACGACACATAAGAATACACCAAGTTATTTTAAAACCTCAACCATCTCACCTGTTTTCTGACAACAGCTGAAATAAAGAAATTGGTGTGCTTAATAAGCTTTTAGGTGCAAATTTTTTCAATATGTTGCACAATTGTGTCTAAATAAGATTTTTTTGTGCGTGTATGTCATCGATACACTTATTTGTCGACCCCAAACCCCTCAAGAGATATATGACCCTCTTCCCGCTCTTTTTACTTTTCTGAAGGTATCTTAAAATCTGACATTACTGTCCAAATCACATTTTGCCTCCAGAACTCAAAGCTATTCAATAGACCATTAAGATATATAAAATAGGATGGGCTGGAGATATGTGACCTCTGGAATGAATCCAGTTTTCTAAAAGAGTGCCTAAAGTGGAATGAGGAATTTCACTTTGGTGGGTGACGTCTTAAATCATGAGCTGTTTTGACCAGTGAAGGTATAAAATCAGATTTTTCCCAATGGGCATTGGGCTTCAGATTGTTAAAGAGTGTCTGACAAGTGTATTATTGATTATCAAAGCAATGAGTTCAGAAACAGTGAAGAAGTGTGGTTTCCATTTGGGCCGCAAATGTTGTCAGTTAATAGGTTAAGACTAGTGTTGTCAAAATATTCGGTACTTCAGTACCAAGTCGGTACTAAAATACGTTAAACATCACGGAACCAAGTATTGGTGGTACCGAGTGCCAAACCTACTGCTTGCTTATTTTTCACTTGATTTTTTTTATAAGCAATATTTCTCAATATCATCAATATTTTTGTTAGTAAATTTTGATAGTAAATTTTGATAGTAAAGTCATTGAATTAAATTGAATTTTTTTTTTAAATAGTTAAATAAATTGGAAAAATAGTTCAAACTGATTTAACTGTGGTACCGAAATTGGTACGAGAACCATAACATTTTAATGGTATCGGTACCGACTACTGAAATTTTGGTACCGTGACATCCCTAAATAAGAATAAACAATTTTTAGTCAAGTAAGGCTGCTTAACAGCTCAGAAAGCCACTGCAAATGAGCCACTGCAAATGTCTGAATTCCATCAGGGTGCACTCAAATGATCTTTCTGTGTAAATAAGAGGGACTAAATTAATAAAAAAGAACCAAACATCCAAAAAAAACACTTAGGGTCACCATAAATAACCTATTACTGACGCTCATGTCACAGGGCTGATGAAGTCAACCATGGGCACTCGAGAGAATGTGTTGAAGATTAGCTTGCTTGTGGCAATATGAACTGTCCAAGCCAAGTGTTCTGCTCGACCACAGTGAACCAAGAGGAGATGATATTATTCAAGTGCTCTTGTTTAATAGACAGAGCACCCTAGTGGCCATGTTCCCGGCCAAAAATTAGACTCACCAAAACCATAACCAAAAAGCAGTGTTAATCGTAACACGTGAACTTGCTTATCAAAGATCAAATATGACCTAATGCACTGATATAGTCAGTCCTACAAGACAGACTTTAAAACTTAAAACACAATCTTAATGTGCCCTGTAATCTGATCGGTTTACACTCAACACATCTGATATGATCCCAAGCAGATGTCAACACTACTCATAAAGAACAGGAGAGTTTGTTTTCTCATGTGTTGGGTGACATGACAGTAAGACAGTCATTGGGTATTTACTTAAGGCTGTAAGGCCATTGTTGTCCCTCAGCCTCTCCCTAAGGTCACAGGCATCAACTTAATTAAAGCTGACACACTGAAACATCATCCCTACAGCTGGTTCAACAAACCTGTCAAAACACAACAGCACCCATACAGGTTTAAGAAATATAGATCTGATGAACAATTTCCTTGATCAGAGATGAGAAGACTGCTTGAACCTAAGAGACAACTGACTCTTATGGCTTTAAATATACTAAAACTACTGTATGTATGACACACATACAAAAAAAATTAGGCCTGTATTATAAAATTATAAGTTATTGTAAAAAATGCTGATTGTGCATGCATGTTTTAAATAGTTTTCTGCTGAATTAGCAAGGCCACACTGCTATTGAAATCTGTATTGCACATTTAACATATTATGACAACAACCATAATAATAACTGATAATAGTGAGAAAACCACATGATGAATCAAAGTTCAACATAGCTTTTCCACAAGCTGAGCATATGGAAGGTGCGCAGGTGTGTCATGCACACAACTACAAAACAACATATTGGTAACACATGACACTTAAATAACATAAAAAATGAATAGATGTAACAAAACCTAATATACATAATTGATCAAATTAATAAAAAGCTTATAACATTGATGACATCATGATACCAATGACCGCCAGTTAGATACACAAGATGAATTATATCTCATATTTGTTCAGAGACATTAGGGCTGTTCCAGACTGAGCACCCGGTGATCGACTGGATCGCTAAACTCCGAAAACGTCAGATCAAATTTTCAAATATGTGCTATCTTTATAAACCACAGATTCGAGCTTTGAACAAGTACATTGTCGTCTGAAAAAACTCTTAAAACTACATTTCGGGGGACAGGTTTTTCAGGGTTTTCCTGCATGCTAATTATTGCGAGATGTTTTCTTGGATACCTGGCTATCTCAAGACCCCACAAGTCACCTCTCGGTGGATCCTCGATAAAAGGGGCAGATCAAGAACACTGGGGATTTGAAGTGTACTTGGCCAGATGTGAACTATGAATTGGAACAGGATTTGGGCAGTGACTAATGACGTTTGACAAGTCCACAAGAACACAAGTACAGAGAAGAATGAATATTGAAAATATTCACGTGTGTCCATCACATCCTTCAAAATGCCCACAATCCTTTGCACACATTACAATTCACGAAAAAGAAATGAGGGAATATGACTCGTCACTGAGATTTCGAGAGATTTCCTGTGTTCACAGTCGAGACACACTATAGGAGCAAAACGGTTAAATCTGGGATTTTTTGTCCTCATGTGTGTGACTATCACATTTTGAAAATATTATAAGATAAAAAATCTTTTGGTGTGTATACCCCAGCATAACGTTACTGGCTGCAAGTATGCAGCCTTTCACTTGAGAAGCAACCCATGATTGAGTAATTGAATCATTCATTCAACTTTCAGTTTCATTTTGAAAGCAAGTTGTGTTAAAGCACAGACACAGTTTTCTTTTGGCGAACCAAATATAGACAAAGTATATGGCAATATTTTGTCTAAAATGCATATCAATTAGGTCTAATATTAACGTTAGCTAATTTCTAGCTTCCTGAACAGTTTCTCGTGTGGAACTGCATTTACTGCTATGACGCCAAACTGTAAAACACATTTAAAACACATATATTCAAAATGAATAGGACACAATAGGAAATGTCTCGTCACAGTTCCTTATGTTACGGTTGTAGGTTGTAGCAATAGGCGATTGACTCATCAAAAACACGTCACAACACTGAATGCTGAACACTTAAGCTAGCCTCGTTTAAACCTCATAAGCAATCGACAAGTTAGAAAACGTGCAGAAAGCCACTTACCAGTGGTCGTTTGGGATCAAATCAAGCCCTCGCGAGTCGTGTTATAATATTTGTAAATACATTCCAAAAACACAACGCAGAACAACGCGATGTTTACTCTTGCTTGAAGGCCCCAGACTACACCCACCTGGTACAAATACAACGTTTTCATTGGCGGATGAACCTGACCATCTGTAAATAGATTATAATAATTTGTACTGTGTGCAGAGATTCGCAACATATTCTGTTTTGCATTTATAACTGTCAAAGAAAAAAATCTGATATATATAAAAAATATTAAAATCTTAAAAAGATATATTATTAAAATATGAATCATATATCAGTGTTTTTCTCACTTCAGGATCTCAAGGATATGTAGTATGCTATGCTGTGTATCATGTCAGTGTTTTTTGCTGTGACTTTATTTGCAATATTTCCTTTTATACATAGCCTAATGAGTGAATCAACTTGCAATAGACTACATTTGTAAAATTAAATACTAGGCAATATGCAATAATATAGATATTAATAATATTGAAGTAATTAAAATACAGGTGAGTTTGAAATGGCTTGCAGCATGTTAATAATAGACTGCAATATAAATATGATTTATTCATATTTCATAAATGATGACATCAAACAAACTATCCCTGAACAAATGTCTTGTTTTCTTCTCATTCACCTTGTAGTCACATTCACAAATCAGTTGTGCAACTGGGCAGACATTGCCCCATGGAGTTGCTTGAAAATAAGTGTCACTCTGGGCTACATTCAAAGGCATTTTCCACACACACAAAATGTCAGTCTTTCAAATGGATATCAGCATGACACCCTGCAGTGAAGTTTAAAATATTTGGGAGGGAGAGAAGAAAAAATAACTTTTGTTTTACCCCTCCTATTACAGAAACGAATACACACACACACACACAGAGAGAGAGAGAGAGAGAGAGCAAGAGAGAGCGAGAGAAGTCTTTTAATTAAGATTTTATGTATTAAGATGAATCTCCCCTCCAAGCAATCATTATAATTGTGTTTTACTGGCCTTGAAACCTGTTTAGGCAAGGATCTTGGCTTTATTACAATATTTTTCCAGAGTCTTTCAAGCAAAGACTGTTTTGATGACATGCTTTCACCCTACACACGACTCTTTTGAGAGCATTCTAATGCTTGTTAATGAGAGAGTCCAACTTTCATTTGAACACAGCTTTCATTAGTTAAATGCCTGCTCCTTGGGGGACGCAAGATTTTAATTACCAAGAGGCCGTTCATAATTTTGACTGCTTTGAGAAGCATGCTTGGAATTTTCTCTGCCAGGTTTCAATTGTTTTGTGTTCGTTCTTGCCGTTTTTGAGGAATTCGGCTTCTCAAAAATTAATTTGAGAGTGCAGCTTTTTCAAGGCTGTGCTTAGTGGATAAATATATATACATGAAGATGGCACATTTAAAATTAGACCACATGTTTGTTTGTTTTTTTCTATTCAAACTCATAGTACAAATATCAAAAACCAGCATTCACTTAATCACAATGTGCATGCAGGATACTCGTATTGTTTCCATCTTAATTTAACAAAGACAATATTTTGTATGAGTTAAAATGCTTTTATGTGGTAACAATTACAACTCAACAGACATATCATGCTCAGCAGGAGTAGCTCGTGGTGAGATCATCTGACGAGTAGCTAGTGCAGTGACTCCAGGCACTGGCTGGGAAATTACTCCTAGCCCTTAGCTCCCAATGCTAATTGTTTGTATTAAACAGTGTCTGACAGGAAAGGAAGTGTGCAGAGGCGCTGAGAGCAGCGACAGGTCGTGTTAGCGTAGTGACAGTTGACTGGGCAGCCTGGAGCGGAGCTGGAGAAAGACTCTAATCTGCCCTGCTCGTTACTCTTGTAGCCCGTGGCACCTCTGAGACCTCTTGTTCTGTGTAAGAAACACTGCTGCTACATCACAGCCACAGTCTCTAAGAGAACATGTTAAATAACAATATGACTTATGCTCCAGGAAAGGACACTCACATCAAAACATTTCTCACTTCCTTTTGTTATTTCTTACTGTAAAAGTCATTGTTTATTCTAAACTCGTAGGACTTGTATATAAATCAGACGGGCCAGATTCTCGAGTTAGGGTTACTCATTATTATTGAAAAATGATGTACAACTCTCATATAGCTTCAAAAGACTTTATTGTCTTGATTATGATATACTGTAAAAAATGATTGTGATTTTAAAAGTAAAAGACTGTAAAAATGCTACAGTGAAAAACTGTTAATTGGTTAACAGAAAGTTTCCTTACTATATACGGTAAATAACTGTGATATATTTAATGGTACATTTAATGTAATTTTACTGTAAAATACTGTTAAATTTACAGTTTTGAGAAGTGAAAAAGAAGAAGTCATTGTATAATTTACAGTGAAAAAATGTAAATTGACTTTCCCACAATTCCCTGCGCCCTCTTTCACATTTAATGTATTTTAACTGTTTATCTATAATTTTCTTAGTTTTTTCTTATCAGTTATGTTCATTAGGGTTTTATGTTACATTTAATGTTGTTAAATTAATTCTTATTTCATTTTTTAAATTTCAACATGTTACCATGATGGTGTTTAATGTTTGTGTGAATGACACTGTGTAGCTTTTATATAATAGTATGAACTTTCTTGTGGAAGAGCTGATAATGATGAGCTTTGATTGATCATTTGACTCTCATTATTGCTGTGAATGATGTCTGTCGGTGTATTGCAATTGAACAAAACAGATATTAATACTTTAAAATGTCAGTAAATTAACATTATATCAAATAATGAAATACGGTTTATTGCTGTAAAATTAAATACGGTCAAAGTCTGTAAAACCTTAAATGTTGCTACCGTAAATTTAACAGATTTTTTATCAGTTTTATTTGTGCACTTTTTGAACGTAAAAGTTCCAGCCCCCGATTACAATTTTATTGTATGGAAAAGAGCGACCTATTCAACATTTTTACTATTTTGTACTCACGACATGAAATACCATGATGATGAGTAAATAAGGACAGATTCTTTGGTTGAACTGTGCCTTTAAAATGAGATCTCTCTTCAATGATTGTAAGAAGCTTTCAGAATTTGTCATTCTGTTTCATTTTGAATTGTTCGACCATTTTTGCTGGCTATTACGAATATATGAGTAGAATCAAGGACTAGAGCCTAAAACAAAGACCCTTGCAGTGGAATGAGGGAAAGAGAAAAAAAACCCGACAAAATCAGTGCTGAGGAGTGGAGAAATCTCCTAAGTGATTTTCTAGGCTGTTACACCCGCTGTGCGGCGGGTATTGAATGATTCCCAGAGGTAGTTAAGTTTGCTTTAGGCTATTTTAGGCTCATCTTAAGGAGATGGAAACACGACTCTGTAAATGTTTGTTCAACTGTCTGTGTCTGGGGGGAGATGGAAGCTCCTTGAAGCGATTACAGCAAATCAAACACAAACATTTTATTGCTATAAACGCCATTTTACATGTGTAACTACTTGGGGATTGGTTTGGAGATAAATGAAGAACATATGGGACATGAGTGTTAGCCTTTTGCAGGCTGCATTAAGTGTGTCCACTGTAGCTCCAGGCTGAGACAAGAGAAGAACAGAGTAACGGGCACTGACCCTCTCAGGCCTCTTGCCCCAGCAGATGGAGGAGAAGGCAGAGCAGGCACAAAGTGCTGGCACTGCCCATTTTGGCACCACTGGAAAGTGCCAAAGCAAAGCAGAAAGCCAAGATGTGAATCCTTTGTCTGTCTTCATAAATACAGTCTCCCCACATCCAATGGCAACTGTATTTTCTCTAAGATAAAAATGTTTGGGCTAGATTAAATCCCTGACAGAAGATTTTCTGTTGTTGTTGTTGTTGTTTTCTTCTTCTTTAATAGATTATTTAAACTAAAATCATTATAACAGGAAGCTTATAATGGACGTGAATGGACGAAATAAAGGGCATTAAACATTCATTAAATCAAATTTACGTTAATGTATCATTATTCCATAAATTCTGTTGGTTGTGCCAAACTTGCACTGAGCCCAGAATATTCCTTTAAAAAAGATGCTTATGAACTATTTCATCACTTTTTTGTACATTGTTGACGTCAAATAACCACTAAGACACGAGTTAAATGTGTTGTATGTCATGAGAAAAGCACTCACAGTGCCCAATTAACTAATTAGCATGTCTCAGTTGACTCATTATAGTTTTTCAATCCTTCCACCATTTTTGAACATATGTAACGCATATGCTCACCAATCACAACTCCCTCTTAAACGCAGCTCCACTTTATAACAAAACTAGCAGCACAAGAAAGAAAGAGAGGGAACGGCAGACAGAAGCGAGTTTTTTTTTCTTCTTTTTTTCCAGGCCGTGCCGGCTCCTTTGGAAAGAGCTTCTTGCCAGGCCACCTGTCTGTGCTCATGCCAGCTGTACGTTTGCGCTGAGGAGTGTCACAAACGCGCCACGCTTCCAGCAGCACATTAGCTGCACTTGGCACTTCTTCCTCATGTGAAGGAAGAAGCGGCGAGAATCAGATGGATACATTTTGCTTGGGGTTGGGGGTGGTTCTGAAGGAGGGGGTTGTGAAGGTTGAGTGGCTGTCGGGTTTTTCCTTCATTTTTTTTCTTCCCTCTTTTGGTTCGGTTCAAGAGAAGTGCCAGTGGGAAGCAGAGACACCTGGTGCTGCCTTCAAGCAGTAGCTAAGTGGAAGCAACTTGGAAAGAGGTATTGTTTCACACACCTTACCTCCACTACAGTACGTCCGCCTTCTCTGAGAAGCGTTCAGACGGCGAAATGGTGCCCAAACTTCGATCTAAATCGTTAGATTGCGTCCAAGCGTTAAATGCAGAAGGCCAAGTAAAGACAGCGCTAAGGGGGGCCAGTCGATGGCGAGCTTTCAGTCAAGTTTCTCTGAAGGTTTCTGAAGAAACTCAAGTGTTTTTATTTGTTTCTATTCTTTTCAGTTGGACGGAAATGAAGCTTTGTTGTCGGGGTAAACACAATCTGTAGGGTTTAAATGAAATGATTGTTACTAAATAAAACTGGCATTCTTTTAGAGCTGAGATTAAACGGATTATCCTTCGCTCTTTTCCGTCCCATCTCCTCCTTACCGGTCTGCGGTGAGGCCTACTGCACTCACAAGGGTAAATTAGCAGCAATCAGCTCCCCTCCCCAAGGAATCCGAGTAGTCAAGATAATTGCAGCAACATTTGCCAACAACTCTGACACAACCTGACATTTCCAGGAAAGGTAAATGGCTAAGGCACAACGCTGGGAAGGAGAGATGAGCTGATGAAAAGCCATTATGGACACAATAATTGGATAAATGGCCATCAAAGTTAAGAGTAAGATGGATGACGGTGGATATTGTAAAAACAAATATTGGTGAAGCTTTTTAACACGTGCACAAGTGCGTAATGCATAATTGGAATAATGAGCTGTTAATTTTTGGATGATATTCATGTAATACATCAGTTTCAATAAGCATTGGTACAACTTTAGTTACAGTAATAATAATGTATTTTTGGGAAAGAAGATGGTTCTCCTTTAAATAAACAAGCATTCATTTAATATCCATTGCCTTTATAGTGTCAAAATTGGAGATCGTTATTAATGTGCATAAATTATTTTGAGTTTTGCATGATTGAATCATTGACTGCAATATGATTCAATTCCCTTGTGATTTACTGTAGATTTTGTTTTAAAATAATTTTTCTCCAGTTCCAATGATCAGATGCAAAACAGCATAACATATTTAAAATAATAATAATCATGAAAACATAGGAAAGAAAAGGAGAAACAAGTGTTATAATAATATTGACTGGAACTATGGGAAACAGGAGGAACTGAAATAAACTGCTCTCAGCATTTGAAGACCAATGAACAGTATTACAAATGAAATACAGTTTCCCCACCCTCCAATGTTCTTCCAGCACCTGAAAACAAGATCTGTAGTGCTGTTATCTGCTCTGTGAGAGAACAGATGTGTTTGCTAGAGCGCTTCATATCGTTCCATGAGGCAAGAGGAAACACTGTAATGACAAAGTGTGTTGTTGTAGCCTGGTTTTTCCTTTCAAATAAACACAGTCAAAGCAGTTTGATGGGAATTCAGCTCATACACGATCTTTATCTCTTTATCTTTCTCTGCCGCTGTACCTGTACCTGTATCATGTTGCAGCAAGACATTTTCCTGGACTTTTTGAGAGTTCAGAAGCAAGAGCAAAAACAACCTAGTTTAGTTTCGTTTTAGTTTTGATTTTCTTTTGTTATAGTATGGTTTGGTTGTTGTTTTGTATAGCTTTGTGTTTGTTTTTTATTTGTTTGTTGTTTTGTTTTGATTTAGTTTTGTATGGTTTTTGTTTGTATAGCTTTGTGTGTTTTCCTTTTGATTTGTTTGTTGCTTTGTTTTAGTTTGGTTTGGTTTTTGTTTGTAGTTTTATGTGTGTGTTGTTTTTTTTATTTTATTTGTTTTGTACCCATGTTCTGTTTTAAAAATCCTTTTAGTAGCTCGCATATCACATTTAAACCCCAGGTATAAAACTACCATGAATAATTGGGTTTTGAATTAAACAGAGAAACATTTTTAATTTTTTTTTATACATGCAGCATTAATAATGTTAGGGTTAACAGAACATTAGGGTTAATTATCTACAATATATTCAAGATATTTAATTTGTTCCAATTTAGAATTATTGTGTCAATCGTGATGGTGATGGATTTGTTTGCCACCATCTGCGTGACCTATTGTACTGCAAATTAATTCCCACACTGACTGGTGAAAAGAAAAGAAACGGTGTCTCTAAAGAATTCTTAATAAGTTCCTCTTTCTTCTTTGTTATAAAATAACTGCTCTAATGTGGCAAAACAGAAGTAGCCTTCCTATTACAAAGCAAAGCAACACAAGGCTTTTTTCCCACTACCCTGCCCCCTCGCTCCACTCGCTCCACACCGCCACCCTCTTTTGTGTCTCTCTCTGTTTTTCTCGATCTCTCTTTTCCTCACCTCTTCATCCTGCATTTTATTTCGCAGAGGTGAAATTGAGTCCTGGAGTCTGTCAGGTCTCGTCCGACTCTCTCAAGGTGAGAGGACATGCCTCCCCTGGCCCGGTGCCGGTGGGTTCTCCCATCTCGCAGAACCGTTTAGGGAGATGGGACGGACAGTGAGAGTGACAAGGAGGTCAGCTTCACGGCTTCCGGGGAGAGCAGATGGCCCTCGGTGTGGGCTTTTTTGTCCATCATTGTTTTTCCTTTTTTCCAGGGGAATGTGCTGAGAACACAATGGCCTGGAGTGAGTGAGTTAGAGCTCCTGGCAGGGAGAAGGCCAGCGCAGAGCTCTGGATGTTGGGTCTAGATCCCCTTTACCTCAGGGAGGGACTAACAGCTCTCTTCCAGCCAAGGTTACTAAAGACCCATCCAGCCATTGCACTGTTTAACCCAAAGAGAAAGTAACAACCTGGCGTACCATACCATGCAAAACATTCAAGGGTATCTTGTCTTAACTTGCGATTTTATTTAAAGGGATAGTTTGTTGAAAAAGCTAATTCGGTCATCATTTATTTACCCTCATGTCATTCCAAACCACTATGAATTTGTGGAACACAAAATAAGACATTTTGAATAATGTTTGGATCACTTTTGTCAATAAAGTGAAATTTAATAGGGTCCAAAACAACAACATTGGACCCCATTGACTTTTTTGTGTGTGTTCCACAGGGGAAAGTAAATCATACAGGTTTGGAATGACATTGGCGTGAGTAAAGGATTATACATTTACAACTGTTCACAACTATTGTAAGCATTACAATATCTCACTGAAAAGTGTTATACGATTTTTTTTTTTCTTTGATTCATAGCCTTTTCCTAGAATTCAATAAAGTGTGTGTGATTTAATTTGATTTACTTGTTTTATATATATGCATTGCGCACATAATATTTATAATAGCTGTGGGTATTTTTTTACTCTTTCTGATAGCAGAAGACAGGTGCAGTCACTTCCCAGGAAACTGCTGGGTGTGTCTTTCTCCCAAAGTGACATCTGCTGATGCTGTTAAACCGTAAAATAACAAACATCGAATATAACAGCGTCTACAAATAATACAGCCTGGGGCACAGTCAAACCTGTTGTTTATATGCTGACACAAAAGTGTCGCTGTCAGGTTTGAAGTGTGTGTTTTTATTTTGAAGATGATAAGAGGCCATTAAACTGAAGTAAGACATCACTGGAACTCTGAAAACAGCCTCAGACCCCCAGGCAATTACGCTCAGGACATGGAGAAAGTCGTTTCCCTTTGTCAGGGACAACACACTGTGGCGTTGCATTTTAAAGGAAGTTCTAGGTAATTGAAAGAAGGAAATTTGAGAAGTGTCTGTGAAGGGCTTTTGTGATGATTGTTCTGCTCTTCTTCTTTCATGCATGAAAGAGTTCCCCTTTGCTCTTTTAAGACTGTGGAGAGGAATAAGAACGGACAAACTTTCCATGAGAAGTATTATCGGTTTGATACGCTTCTCCAAAAATGACCCTTGAGCTATTGCTTAACATAACCTCAAACTGCTTGCATTAGTAAGGCAGGTAGAATGCATTGTTTTTCTGATGAAAACAAAGAACGTACCGTATGAAACATTTCATTTATTATTTGTCATTTATAAATGTAACTGTCTTTGTGTATAATATTACATTAAAAAAAAGCGAAAAAAATATGAAAGTTAGTTAATATGAAAGTAAGTAAACTTATATTTTCTTTAGTGTTCCACAGGTTTTAGTAGACAAATGTACATTTTTTTGGTGAACTATCCCTTTAAGTGTGGTAAGGAAAAAAACATATCTTGTCACAGGTCATAAAATAATGAATTATGAAACTGGTGTTGCTATTGAACATATTAATTTTAATGATGCAAATGATACAGTAATTTTTCCATTGATGGAATTGTGAACGTTTCCCTGGGGATTAACATCACTCGACAATTAGACGCTCAGCAGTGCATGACAAGGGGGCCGCCATCATAAAAGAGATGGTCATTTTACACTCAAAGAGACAGATCATGTCTCTCATGAGATTGATCACATATGTACACAAGTGCCACATCTGGAACTTCTTAATTGCATTGTACAAAGGTAAAAACATTGCCCCCATTTTAAGAGTCTTAAACGCATGGATACGACACACAGTCAAAAAGACCAAAGATGGGGGTAAAAAAACACTTTGCACTTTAAACTTAATCTGGAGCAGGAGTGTCAATGGTATTTTTTATTATTTTTTAGAGGCTCACATTGCTAGATCTAGATGTATTTATGCCCATTTCTGCCCAGTTCTCACAACTCTATATCTCTCAGTTATGTACACAGAGCCTAGTCCCACTTTGGCAAAAAAAAAATTAATTATAACTATCGCCTCTATGATGGCCTATGGCCTCAAGATAGTAACTCGTGTCCTCAAGATAGTAACTCGTGTCCTCAAGATACTAACGCGTGGCCTCAAGATAGTAACTCGTGTCCTCAAGATACTAACGCGTGGCCTCAAGATAGTAATGCGTGGCCTCAAGATACTGTAGTAACGCGTGGCCTCAAGATACTATCTCGTGGCCTCAAGATACTATCTCGTGGCCTCAAGATACTATCTCGTGGCGATTCTAACTCGTGGCCTCAAGATACTAACTCGTGGCCTCAAGATACTATCTCGTGGCCTCAAGATACTATCTCGTGGCGATTCTAACTCGTGGCCTCAAGATACTAACTCGTGGCCTCAAGATACTAACTCGTGGCCTCAAGATACTATCTCGTGGCCTCAATATACTAACTCGTGGCCTCAAGATACTATTTCATGCCCTCAAGATAGTAACTCGTGGCCTCAAGATAGAGTTAGTATCTTGAGGCCACGAGATAGTATCTTGAGGCCACGAGATAGTATCAATTAATTTTTTTTGCCAAAGTGGGACTAGGGGGGCTCCGTAGGTTATGACTTTATTGTTGTGTCCCAAATGGCGCACTATACTCAACCTGTAGTGTATGAACTTTATAGTTATTTTGTCATTACACATGGGAATCTGATAGCCCCTCCCCCTCCGCTACGTAATTAAAGCTGTGACATGTCCATGTCATTTTATTTCTTAAAGGTATAGTCCACCCTAAAATAAAAATGTTGTCATCATTTACTCAACCTCATTCATTCCAAACCTGTATGCATTTTTTCTTTTGCTAAACACAAAGAAGATATTTTGAAGTATCGGTTCCCATTGACTACCATTGTATTGTTTGTCCACACAATGGAAGTCAATGGGAACCGAAACTGTTTAGTTTCATTCTTCTAATTCTAATTGTTCTTCTAATTTTGTTTTCAGTAGAAGAATGCAATTTGATTTGGAACGACATAAGAAAATGATGACAGAATTTCCAATTTTTGCTGGACTACCTTAACATCGATCTATCCATTCTCTGCAGGATCATTGCATTTTTTTTTTATTTGCATAAAAGGTGGCCAACGAAAAAGTTATTTTTAAGATGCAAGTTATATTTTTGGAAGCTTAATTTAAAATGAACGGGCTCAAAAATCTGCAGGCGCATGTTTGAACTGGCATGACACTTCTGATGTAAAGGATCAGGGAGTGGACGTGAGTAACCTCTATGTCTTGTTAGAGAGAGAGTGATTGGAGGATGTCACTGCTCATTCAACAGGGGCTCAGGTGTGACCAAATATGCCCAGCACTGCTGCTTCCTCATGCACGCAGCCTTCATTACACACTCTCTTTGAAACTTGAGGCCGATTCATCTCTGCTCGCACGTTTTTCCGCTTTCCGACATTATAAGTCTAAGTCATGTGAGCTTCACACACACGCTTGTTTAAAGCATAAACCTCCATAAATGATGCATTCACTCACAATAGCAGCTTTTTCATGATTGCTCTGGTTTGCAACCCCCTCTTCCAGGTCGCCACGTGCAGATAAGTGGACAGTCAGTCAAACATAAAGGGACATGCATTTTGAATACATATTCACACAAAAGGCAAGTCACGGATGTGAGACACACACTTGTCACACTGTCGTCCCTCGTGGAAACACAAAAGAGCACACCAGAGCGAGAGAAAGACAGCAACCCGGCGGTCCTGGGGTCTCTCGTGTCACTCAAGAGTTGTTTGGGTTTTTTGGGGATGGAAACATGTTGTTGTCACTGGTTGTTATTTAAGGACTCGAGATTAAAAAAAAGGGGGCTTGTTTTGGCATGAACTCGCAAGGCTGTCAGCACAAATGAAGCTATTGGTGGAACCTTTTCTTTTCTTCGTGGTGCTCATAAAAACACCAAAGAACATCCAAAATGAGGAAGAGCTGATGAGGTGATAAGAGCCCCTGTTGGGGGGCAGGCAGGTGGGGGTAAATCTGCTAACTGCACCCCTGAGGGTATAGGGCTGAGTCGGGGAGGGGTCAGCCTGATGAAATAGTGGCTAATGACCCCATAACCCCGGATTAAAGGGCAGGAGATCAGAATGCAAACCAGAGCCTATAATGGAAATCAAAAACCTAGAAATTAAATGAAGATTTAATTAATGCAAAATCTGCTTCTTAATGAGACACTGAAAGCAGCTTCCTTTTATAAGCGCTTGCGTCCTCTAGGGAGTGATACACATATATTGTATTTATATTATCCACTTCCCACACACACATATACGTGCGTGGCCACACACTCCTTCATTTCCTTGTGTGTACATTTATTAAATCTCCTCCAGTATATCACTTTGGTTAAGTGTTACAACAAGAAAATGAATTATTTATATATAATATAATGTAAAATATTTATAGGCTATACGTTCACACTGCAGTTGAAAAGATTTTTTTTAAATCAGCTTTGCCACCAAAGGAATAAATTACATTTTAAAATATGTTGAAATAGAAAACAATTATTCACAAATATAAACATTATTAATGTTTCTTGACTTAAAGAGTGCTTCTTGTATAATATATTGTTGTTGTTATTATTAATATTAATAATGATATATTATTTCTTTACCAGTTTAGCAACACTCTTCCACAGTTCACTGCTTATGTCCAGCAAGAAATTGAAAAAAAAAAAAAATAAATAAGATAAGGTAAGGTAACTGAAATTCATTTAAAAATCCCCCTTTAGCTTTTTGTAGCTCACTTAAATTGTCTTGCAGTGTGACAAATGAATTTTAATAGTCCTAATACTTCATGTAACCACTCAGTTAATGTGAGGTCATAAAAACGCCATGTGTAATTATACAGGGATTTTAAAAATAGTTTTAAATGAAGTGTAGCATGTCACTCAGCAGGTTAACAACCCAAATTCAAATTTGAATCAGCGTTATCAGATGTATTTTTAAAGACTTTGTTTTACATTTAGAAACATCATAACCCATCTTGTTGTCTTCATGCCAAAATGTGTCCTGCTGCAGGGAGTGATAATGCCCCCTACGCCACTGTTTGCTTATTCGATAGAGTGGATCAGTGTGTGTGTGAATCAGCACTTCAAACACAGAGAGATAATCGTACATGTACACACACAGTCAGAACCATCACTATACACACTGCCAAAGTCTGTCTGAAACAGTCAAAGTTTTGCTACCCTCATACCGTCAAGCAAATATATGCCTCTGGAGGGTTGGGGAACAACCCCAATGATCTGTTTCTTAGGAATTACATTGACATTCTTCTGCTGACCTGTATTTAGTGGTATAGGGCAGGTGAAAAAGTTGAAGGTGAAGGCAGGTAGTAACCCGTGCTCTCTGTCTGACTTTGGCATTTAATGGAGCTTCTAAACTGTGTCTTGTTTTGACAGATAGGAGCAAAATTAGCACTTGACCTATCTGATGTGACATTCCACCCCACCCTTTCCCTTACGCACGGCACAAACGGTTTATGAGGGTGGTATCCTTCTCTCTCCACAGGCCTTTATTTCTAAAAGAAAAGAGGGGATGAGAGAGGAGAGCAGAAGGGGGGAGAGGTGAGAATAGATTATGGTGTGTGGGTGTTCGGTTCAGTACACACAGCACATGTCTCCCCCTGCTGGTCAAGGCACACCATTGAAGAAAACTACAGGACAGTCTTTCAAGAACTCTAAATTGAAAAGCAACCAAATGATAAGTAATGTTAAAAATATCCACCTTACTTTTGAGGTAAGAGCGGGTGAGGCCTTCTGTAACTTTAATGTGCAAGGCTTTTGGTGTCTTCCGCTTCCAGTTAATCCAGTTAATTTAGCTGTAAAGTCTGCTTGATACTCCAAATTGGTATTTCATATATCCATTTACTGCACTTTGTCATTCTTCTAGTTATTTGCCTATAGTGGCTAATGAAGTGGAAGTCTCACTTCTTACACCTGCATTGAAACATATGGTGGGTACCAATATTGTCAAATAATAATAATAATAATAATAATAATAATAAAATCAATATAATAAATCAATTTTTTTAAAACAATCGCTTTTTTTGCCCTAATATCAAGTTTTCACGCTTACTGTATGTAACGCAATTTGTTATTTCGGCCCTTTGCGTAAGGAACCCTGGTTGATCAGTTTTCACAAGACCGGTTTCAGCTAAAAACTTAAAATTTTGTATGCGTTTTGTCCGTTCATTTACACGACAACAGGGTTGTAGGAGCCTGAAAACATAAACTTTTCAAAACGGTTTTTAAAGTGCAAGTTTTGTTATAGTCTACTACAACAATTACAACAACGAGAGTTGAAAACAGTGAAGCCATGCGCATGCGTATTACCAATGCATTCTCATCCCAAGGCATCATATACAACGCTTTTGCCAAAGCGTAGACATCCAACGCACATGGCACCCTTTAGCGTCAATATAACACGCACAGAGTAAGGGTAGGTTTAGGGTTAGACCACTAGGAGGCGCCTTCTGCCCCATATATATCTGCGCTTCATATTGACGCTATAAGGGTGCCACGTGCGTTGGATGTCTACGCTTTGGCAAAAGCGTCGTACAGTATATGAAGCCTTGGGATGAGAACGGGCTGGTATTACTGTGTTCAGTCCATAAGCGCGTAGTGTTTCTTTACAAAGTGATGTCGTCAACTGGTCTGGCTGCACAATACTGTGTTTTTAGTTGTTTTTGCAGATTGCGGAAGAAGGTCGTCTTGCCTACGTGAAAAACGCGAATCAAAACCTTTTCCATTTTTCAGTACATTGTTGTTGTTTAAAAGTACCCTCGGTCTCTAGATTTCTTCTGTCATATTCAAATCCCATGCCAGATGCATTTATATCTGATTTAAACAACCTGTTTGCTAAAATTCGTCATATCATATCTTGTCTAGGTGTGACCCAAAATAAAGGTAGGCCTACTGAAAAGAAGCATTTAAAATAAAATCAGGTCCACAATCACGATGATTCGCATGAAATTAAGAGAAAAAATCAGTGTTCGCTGTGGCATCAAGCAGCTTTATGCCGACCGCACTGCTTATATTTGTTAGAAAGTTCTCCATAATGCAGTGAATGATTGAATCCTCATGATTCGAGATGCAATAGCCAGCCATTCCCTGGGTTATGCAGAGATTAGTGCTCTAACTGCTGTTTTAGCCTTGTAGTACTTTTCCCCCTTGACCTCAGATGTCTTACTAAGACTCTGCCATATGTCTGAGTGTCTTTATTAAATGCTCACACAATTTCAACATGCTTTACAGCTTAAGGCCAGCCATATTTTTTTTAAATCGTGCTTTCAACTTAATAAAATGACATGCGTTCAGCCGTCACGGCAATCTCCTTAGCTCGACTTGAAGATTTTTGTAAGCGTCTCTGACCACCGAAACAAAGTCATTTCATCACTGCAAGCAATCCCAAAAGTGCTTCTTTTAGATGATTGGAAAATCCATTGTCTCCATGTCTCATGATTAAACTAGTTTTAGTGAAATTAGGACAATGTAGACTTGCCCTCACACTAAGATTCTTCTTCATTTTACTGAGAAATTTGATCAAAGAAAAAGCACAGGCGGAGGATTTGAAAAATCTGAGTGACAATGTTCATTTGCCGAGATGATCGGCGAATATACCTCGCTCGATTTAGATAAAGTAGTCAATGTGTAATCTGTGTTGGAATCAGGACAAGCATCTTAACCAAAAGAGACCGACTGAAAATCACTGGGCAAACTGTGTAATACATGTTTGAGGAAGTTTAAAGCAGAAGTGTGAGAGGAAGTGAAAAGCAGGGATTAAAAAGTGAGATTTACTTTGAAATATAGCTTCACAGATTGTTCACCTGAGAAAAATACACTGGTAATCTTATATGTTTGGAAGCCTGTTGCACCACAGCGATGTTATATCTCACAATTATGAATTTACTTGTATATCTTGCAATGCGACTTTAAATCTCTCAGTTGCGACTTTATTTTTCACAATTTCTTACAATGTTTCTTTAGATCTGAATCTCACAATTGCAACTTTGTTTCCCATAATTACGACTTTATAACTCTATTTTTTGAACTACATCACTATTAAAAGTCAGAGATTTCATTGTGAACTCAAACCTACGCTATCTCACGACCAATTCGTACGAGTGATTCAAAAGTGGCTAATTCGTACTAATTCATACGACCTCACTCGTACGAATTCGTACGATTTGTCTAAACCCACGTGACGGTTATGTTTGGGGCGGGGTCAGGGGTAGGTCATTCATTCGAACAAATTCATACGAATTGGCTAATTCGTAAAATATGTACGATTTAGCAAAATCGTACTAATTCGTACGAGTGAGGTCGTACGAATTGTTACGAATTAGCCACCTCGTAAAATTCGTACGAATTCCCGTGAGATCGGGTTGACATTTCTCACTAAATTCCTTTCCAAAAAGCATCTGGGTTATGATATCCCCGTTTTCATCATTCATCTTACTACATGTCACCACCAGTTGTCTCATTTGTGTCTATTTTCATTCCTCCCTAGGAATTTCAGCAGAAACATCTGTTGACACACAACTGAGAACTCTTGAGCTGGAAAAGCAACGTCTGAGCAACAACACTTTCCTCTGAAACCCTGAATGCAGAGAACAGAACCAGAGTTCAGCAGGAGCCAGGCGGCTGTGAGGTCGGAGAGGTGCATTATTTAGTGGGACAGAAGGAGTTTGCGGGCTGGAGGAGCGAGTGTGTTCACAGGACAGGAGGAGAGATGCGGGTGGAGGGGTGAGTGTCTCAGGTGCGAGTCAGGAGTTTCAGCTCAGCGGCTCTCTGATCAGCCAACAAGCGCATCACGCCGCGTTAGCACTGGGTAGGTGAACAGACTGTCGCATCGTGTAAAGGAACGGACACTGTTTCCTGTGGTTCTAATGCCAGAACTGAGTGGGGTGCAGGAGTGCGAGAGAGAGAGATAGATGGAGAGAGAGAGAGAGAGAGAGGGGAGTTAAGCATGAGCAGACAGATGGAAATTACCCTGGCAAGGTATCAGAGAGAAGCGGCAACAAAGACCTTTGTCTAGTTGCTTTAGAATCCCATGTTTTTTTGTTTTTTTCCGCAAACCATAAGATGACGGCCATGCATATTCATTCGCTCATTTTGTATGCAAACTTCTGGTCCTGTCCAGATTAGCATTACATTTTTAAAATGCTGTTTCATGTTGTGAGCAAAGAGGACTACCTTAGGCAGTTTCGAGCATCTTTTCAATTAAACACGCGACAAAAGTCCTTCTTTTCAACTAAACACTCTCGTGCCTCATGTCTGAACAGCTATTGCGCAGAAGCACGCACATCAGCCGTTCTGGCTAATGCGAACGTTTGAATGCGCCGCAGAATACGCAGTCATATCAGAAGAACGATGTCGTGCTTTTTACGCTAAAACAGTCTTCTTGCCTCAAGGGTTGTGCAATGTAAAGGCAGGCCCAGTGTACATGGCAAAACACAACAAGCTCTTTCACACTACCAATTAGCAATTGTAACATGCTGGCTCTCAAAGCCCCATTAAAACCGCCTGTGGCGTAGGGTACGTCCTCCGTTTTAATAGCTTCTGAAACCCTTTCTGTTGCAGTAGAATGAGCCATTGAAACCGCAAACAGCAGAAAGATGGACTGGATGTTGCACCGTTCTGTGGTGTACACTTGGACATCTGGTCAGTGGGACATTTGAGAGCAAGGCTGGACCACAGAAGCAGGACACCTAGACTTCTGTCCAAAGTCAAATGAGTACTCAGAGAGGCTTAATAGGAGGGTTAAAATGGCTGACTTCACTCTAATATGGCCTGCTTTGTCAAGTACCGAGAGTCGGAAGTTTGTGACATTAGAGGAAATTGAACTGGCAAAGGAACAAGGCTTTGTACGGAGTAAATTTCACCAATTCTTTTGTGGCCCAAACACATTTCATCTCCTGCATACAGTGTGCAATTTCAATGTGATCTCTTTATTTTTTAATTTTAGACTATATCTATACAGAATATATACTGTGTGTGTCTTTGTGTTATAAAAAAGTCTCAATAGTAGTGATGCACAATATATATTGATACCATATTTGTTATTGGTCAGTGTGAGAGATTTTGTTATTTTATCGGTTTAATGTCAATTTTTGTATTTTATAACAGTTATTATCACTTTTTTTTGGATTTACCACCATTTACTTTTACTGTTACTATTTTTATCAATATCATTGTGTAGTGTTTTGGATGTCATCATTGGTTAACAAGAATTAGTTTAGAGGGAAATGTCGGGGTGTCACATCATCACAGCACTACATTTACAGTCAAAATTCACAAAAACATTTATATGTAAACCTTTTAAGTTTTAAAATGATACATTTACTGCTGAACTACAAATGTCCTGTTTCATTTCAGAGCTCTTAGATGTATTATAAAATATAATGATAGCAATATTAATTAACTAAATTGTGGGTATCCACCTCTATTTGTTTGTATACATGTGTTTAAATAGGGATATTTTGGAGGAGTAAAAGCAAGTGGTAAACAGTCTCTCGAACACAATGTACATTTAAATATTTTTTCTGTAGTCATTAAATAAAAACCTAGGGGACATAATATAACAAATATTTGTGAATCAGAAATGTCCTCAACTTTGATTTCTCACTTTCTGCCTCTCCATTTCACCATGTTTTTCTCCAATACACACTTCCTGTTACAGTACAAAAATGTGATCACAGGCAAGTGTTCATTTTAAAACAAAACAAAAACACACATGCACGCGGACCCACAGGAAAAATATACACCGTTTTCTCCATGCATATCCAGTAGAACTGAACTGTAATTATTCCTTTGTAGCTAAAAACAGTATCATTAAGAATAATGGCATCATTAAGTACTAGAAGCTATTACTGTGGGTGAATTTGCTGCATTGATAATGAGGCTTCAGACAGGAAATGAAGATACTAATTATGGGATAAAACACCTACTCAGTTAATTGGAAGCAAAGAGCGAAGTGAAAAGAAAAGCATTTGCACAGAAAGAAAAAAAACTGTACAAGATCAGTTCTTGACCTTTTCTCGCATGAAGTAATGGTACAGTACGGTTCCTAGGCCATGATTCAGCATCACATGGCGATGACCTCATGTTATGCTTTTAAAATGGCACTGAGCAAAAATTCTTATGTATTATCATTAAAGAACACGGTAAAGAATCTCTCTATAGTTTTGACATTAAATGGCATTGGGACATAATTCAAAATTTACTGTCACATGTTAGTGGTCATATTTTGAATTGTTAAATTGGTGTGATGTTCCGCAACATATAGGCAACTTTAGGCTGCAATATGCTATTGTATAATGTTAACCAA
Source organism: Pimephales promelas (assembly GCF_016745375.1). The sequence continues at coordinate 1,322,142 of NW_024121099.1, read as the reverse complement.
ATCCAATGGCTATTTAGGCATAATTTTAGCATCGGTCTGGCTTCCATTCACAATCCATCAGAAAATTTTCCAGAAATATTTTTGTTGCACAAGATTTCTTAAAAATGTTTGTACTTAAGGTTGTGCATTTTATGTAGATTATACATTCATATATCAAGCGTGCCGCACAAGCCCTCAAAAGTGAAGCCAAAACGTCTCGATCGACCCCCTGTGACTGGTCCAAACTATAGGTCATAAACCCCACCTCCCCATGTTATTCAAGACCAACTAAACAATTCAATTACACTTCACATATCCTTTTTCCAAAGATAGTTTCTATCATGTTGATGTAATTTCAAGTGTTCATTTTAAAAATAAGTTTGTTTTTAGTTAGTTATGTGATGCTAAACGGTAGTCTGACATAATGATTGACAGCTGTGATTGATTGACAGGTTCTGTTTGCGAGGTAGTCACTGAAGCACCAGCGGACTTTTTTTAACCATGTTGATTATGTGGTTAGTATAGTAGTTGTATTTACCTTATTTTAATGAGGTTCTGCAATCAGCAGACATCAATGGAGAGGAACGAAGTAGAGAGAGGACATTGAAAGTGCGGGGCGTGTGCTTGCGTTTGATTCAGCGAGAACGAGGACGCGGCCTTGATTTCGCGGCTTTACTTCCTGCTCATGACTGCGCATGTCTGCGCGTCTGGTCCCGAAAACGCAAGTGCGCAGACTCAAGTCCCAAGATATCAGCGCCATATCGGGACATTGGCGGCTTTTTTTTATTGACTAAGTTGTATAACATTATCAAAAGGCGTCCACAAATACAAATTGTCCAGCCAACCTTAGGCTTAAATACACACATTGTAACAAAATATAAATAACATTCTCATCAGTTCTCTCTGGAAAAGAGCTAAGGGGGGTCCTCCATCTTTTTTTACAGTCTAATATATATATATATATATATATATATATATATATATGAAGAGTTCAGATGCAAAAGCCTCTAAGTGCCATTTGAAATTTTCTTCTAAAATGATAATTTTTATCAAGCTTGTATATTTAAGTTCAGTGATTTCACTTAAATGGCAATGATAATTACCTATTAATTGTTATTTAAGAGAAATTACTGAACTTAAATATACAAGTTTGATAAAAATCATCATTAAAGAAGAAAATTTCAAATGGCATTTAGAGGCTTTTGCATCTGAACTCTTCATATATATATATATATATATATATATATATATATATATATATATATATATGTATGTATATGTATATATATATATATATATATATATATATATATAGTTTATTGTTGAAATTAAAACAAAATGCTTATTTTATCTTTGCATATTTTTGCTATCAAGGAGGACCTGTTCCTGAGACAATATTTCCAGAAACCAATGACAGGTCTTCAGTTCCCATCTGTGTCCCAGTCTCTTTAAGGTGTCAGACGCTTCAAGCAATTGTCACTGCCCAAGACGAAGAACTCCTAACCTCACCTGCTATTCCTCCTCTCTTCTTCTGTGTCACTCAAGAGAGGTGTCCAGCAGTGACACATGCCAGAGGGCATCAGTGTTCTACTTAGACTTCATGTAAAATACGCAAGAAAGTCTTCACAGTCGACAGATCATGTCCTTACTGCCGACAGCCTCAAAGATTACCGTTAATGCAATGCCCCAAGTTATACTGTAGCAATGAATAAATGTACTGCACAAAATTTAGAAAAAAGTATTTTGACTTTTTGGTTTTCAGTCTTTATGGACTATCCTTTTCTGTTTAATTATTCAGCCCCTTCTGATTGAGGGTTATCAGAATAACGCATAATCATATCAGCCTCATTCAACGCTTCAAAAGGCAATTCTGCGAGCAAGAACTCCGCAATAAATAAAAATAGTTAGCACCGTTCCAAACTCGCCCCAGACTGATGCAAAACATGGCATGTGAAATGGAATGTAAAAAAACAAAATGAGAGAAGGTCAGCCAGGAATTCAAATGGAAGACATTTGCAGTTCCAACAAGACCGGGAGTGTGAGCACACATCTGAACCTCAGTCCTTGCTGGAATAATTGCGGGAGCACATCTGGTGCACTTTGAAAATGAATTGGCCCAGCACTGCTATGATAATGACTGCACGGTAGTCTAATAAGTTAGGGAATGCTGCATTCCAAATGTCACCCTGGGTCGGTCCAGCACTTACTTAGTTCATTTACTTGCATAGAGTTTGATTCCAGCTCCCTTTGCTACAAACTCCATTCCCTGTTGCATTTGCTTTGCCGTTAAATGTAACAAAACGCTTAACAGTAATATTGTGGAATATTATTACAATTTAAAGGGGTCATGAACTGGCTTTTTAAACTTTTTATATTGTTGTCTGAGGTCAACGTATGACGTTTGCTTGGTTTTTACATTAAAAAACATCAAAATGAATAAGTAATAGGCTATGTTCTACCCTAGTTTTTAGCCTAGCTCAAAAACGCTCAATTTTTATGGGCGTCTCGCACTGAAGACTTGGAAGTAAACGCCCACTGCTGTGAGTGGAGAACAGTTTTGCATATTATAATTAGTTTCACTAGTCAGTGCATATTTATTGTTCGGTTGCTTTGTCATCACCACTCTTGTCATCACGAAGTAGGCATCTATGTTATTTAGCTATGCGTCTAATGTGCGAATCGGTGGGCGGGGCTAAATTGGCCGTGTTGAAGTAGGCCTTGATCATCTTCTGCGGAGGGTGGTGTTTTATCCTCTTTGACGTCATAGTTCCCCACTTTGAAAAACGAGTCGTTTTCAGAGGATGGTGTCAATAAAAGCTTTTATTGGACTAACAAGGACGTTTTCAGTTCTGAAACTTACAGGATATTCGTATAATATGATGACCTCTTAGATGTCAGAAGCTCAAGGAAAATTTGATTTCTCAGTTCATCACCCCTTTAAAATAACTTTTTTCTATTTAATATAATTTATATTGTAAGTTATTCAGTGATTTATAATATGTATCGCTCAACACAGCAACAGCATTGGCTCAACCAATGGTGTGTGAGATTGGAGTAGAACTAGTTGTTTTTTCCGACAGTGGCAGACAGATTTTTGAAACTTTCGGAATTAATTAAAAAAGTCCTTATTATCAAGTGGTGAATATACTTAAATACAAAACAAGGTTGTCACTTGAATTCATGTGGGCCGAGACATTTTTGGGGGGATGGATTTGTTCCTTTGGGGTCCAAATAGTAGGCTATTCCAAAAAGTACTTAAAGAGTTACGCATCCACCATTTTCTCCTATTCAATCGTAAATTCCTTCACATCTCTTTCAGTCACTTGGCCAGAGCTAGTGAAATACAGAGGGTTCTATTTCCATTCAAGGCCTGCAGTGAGGGCCCATTTTGGCTGTTGATCTACACTGGACTGGTTACACTGTGGCGGATGCCCTAAAGGCAGCCACAGTCCCAGTGAGTCCCACCAGTCTGATGCTGCTCGGCAAGCATCTTCAGCTCACTCATTATCTCATCCACTGATTTTGGTATTCTTGCAAGAAATCTTGTCAGGCTGTTACTTGCCATCCAATTAAACAGCTCATCAAGCAGAAACGGTCAACAAGGCCCACGTGCATGTAAGTGAGATTGCGCGTGTTTGCGCGCATGTGATAATAACGACCTGCGGCGCCACCTGCTGTAGGGAGCAGTAGTCCTGTATCACAATGCCTTCTCTTAACAACATCTGGCGAAGCCCAAGGCGCTGGGAGAAGAGAGCAACAGAGCGAAATAAGGAGAAAGAGGGTCCCCTCGTAGCCGTTCGCAGGCCTGGGCAAGAACCCCTTCTGTCAGATAGCGCTGCCATTGATGTGCCATTCCCCTTGTTGCCTCCTCGTTAGTCCATGCAGTAAATTAATACAATTAAGCACAGTTTTTCTCCAGGCCCACGTGGGTATTGTTCTGAGTGTGTGCTCACTGAAACCTCAATCCCCCAAGCTCATGTGTGACAAGGAGAGAGCGAGTAAGAGAGAATGGGGGATAAGGTTAGCTGAGGAGGCCAGCCGTTCGTTTTCAATGTGACACAGATGCGTTCATTTGTAAGATGAGCATTAAGTGCTCACTAATTTATCTACGTTCGGGTACATCTGGCAGACATCAAGCAAGGTAAATTAAACGGCACAAAGTTGCATTCGCAAACTTAGCAAAATGCTCACGCTTCGCCTCATGCAAAATTGTCCACCGGCGAGCTGAACGAGCCGTCGTTATGGAAAGAATTTTCACCTTGACCTTCCCGCACCACGTTTGGAGTCATTTGCCGAGCTACATGACAGTCGAGGGCGCGATGTTGTGTTATCGGCGTGTAAATCTGGCTATGGGAACCTTGTCTACAGTGCTTTGTAAGACGCGCCACCCGATCAATGGGGAATGACAGCACCTGAGCCTTTTTCCCCCTCGACCGAGTCGATATCGTTGGCCGCCACTCCCTGGGTACTTAGCAGATGTAAACTATCCCACGGTCAGGCTCACGCTAGCCTTAACCTTCATTTGCTCAGTGTGTACTTAAGTGTGTCTTTTTCACCCCGCCAAGAGCAATGGAAAGCGATAGCAGTCAACAAAAGACACAAACAGTGTGAAGCACTTAAAACAAGCGCTCCTTTCCAGGCGTGCGCTACTTCCCCTTTGGCTAAAAGCTGCCAGGACACTGGAAGTACCAGGAGAAAGTGGTGTAAATAAAAGCCACCCCCTGAAGCCTGCAGCTTGGATCATACTGTGTCAGCTCTCTCCAAGTATAATAGAAGTGGAAACCCAACAGCAGCCGAGACCATGATGCCACGTAAAGTGCTTTGTGAACAAACAAGCCGCGTAGAAGCGCAAAAACCGAGGCTGTTTAATACGGTTAAACCGCCGTGCCGTATCGAGAGGTCCTCGGAGACGATGTTGCCGTGCGGCGGCTAAGTGTTGTCGGGTCTCGCGGTTGGGGAGGATGGTCTTTTTTGTCCCCGCCACCCCCTCTCCGCTGCTTCCTCTGCCCCTGACAGAGAACAAAAAGGTCAGTTGTACCCTCGGCTGCCTTTGGAGCACGCTGCGCGCCGTGTTTATCAAGCACGCTAATCTATTCTTGTTACTCTCCACTTCAGAGGCAGGCACTCATCTGCGCCCTCCCTCCGCCCCAGCCTCCACCGGTCCCCCAGGGGCGGCGCTGATGGCATCTGGCCGGCGTCCAGCCAGTGCGGGAAAGATGGCACGGAGCTGCCATTAAAATCAATTACATGGGTCAATGTTTTTATTAGAGGATTTCTACTCAAACTAAGTCATCAGGATGGCAACGCGACTGCTGTTTCCCCCGTCACAAAGCCCCTCCTCACCCCATGACCTTTCTGTACCCACCGCTAAATACTTGCTGAAGTGAACGCAGGATGAGGATCTGAGGCCATCGAAGGTTGTGGCATTATTTTTTCTATTGTTGTCATCAATGCGTTGCTCTGACTATAAAGCAGCGCGTGCCGATGGCATTGCCATGTCTGGACTAGAGCTTGTGTCTTAAAGATATCATCCCTGATTGAAGATAGAATATGATTAACCCTTTTGCTGACCTTGCATATTGTTAGATGATATTCTACACATCAAAACATCTGTTGTTGTTTTTAACCTCCACCTTCAAGTAAAATATGGTACATCGAACACCATTACATAAACTGCACGGAATGTGTTAGCAGTGCGGCAGCAGGGCCTTGAATTAAACGTTTAACTGTTATTATAGCAACAACTGTTTTTTTTTTCTTCTTTTTCACATACGGATGTTGAAAGCCAATTACTCGCCGTAGAGTTTCAAGAGGGTTTGCGATCACCTTCCTATTGTTCTAGACACATTCACAGAAGCACACACACACACACACATACATGCCTGGTAGGTGTGAATCCAAAGAGGTGTTTTGACCAAAAGAACACTCATGGACTATTGTGGTCTGTCTCTCTCGTGTTCTTGTCCCTGAAGTACTTCTGTTGAGCAGGGACACGGGTAACGCTGCTACCAGCGCCTGGATTCAAACCACAATTATTCTTCTCTCATAGAGCACAATCCACAAAAAGATCAACTAGACATGTTATTCCTCACCAATGTGATATAATTGTTCTGTTATTAGTTTCTTTTCAGCCCTTTGTAGAGCTGTTCAGTTTATAGTCTGGGAAAAAATTAGCATTTTTGCTAAAAAATTTTGCTTTCAGATTTTGAATAAAATAAGGGCTGTGGTTACTTGAAGAGACTTTTCCATTTTGTTTGACAATATAATTTTTACAAAGTCTTGTGAAGTTTAAAGTTGTTGTGTTGTGTGTTTTTGGACAACAGTTAGAATGGTAGTTCTTATGCTAACTTGTTAGCAAGATTTGTTGTTCAAACTGATTCTTCAGAAATCTAATTTTGAGTTGGGATTGTGCTAAAATGTAAAAATGTGAATGTCTCTTGACGAAATAAATTATTATTTTACTATTATTTCAAAATCCAATCGAAATCCCTGAAGATACAGATTGGTTTACAGATTGATACCATGACTCCACTGGTATTTCTTACCAAAATCATACAATTTGAAACTGTCTCTTGCTGAGATCTTGTGTGGCTTGAACTGGACTCCCAAAAATCGGGATGAGGTCAAGGATTTAAAGTAAATGGCCCTCTTCGGGTCTTCCAAAGTCATCAGGGCCAACAGCCGGGGGTGCAGGAGCGTTCCCTTTCCCTGTGGAGATCACCCCTCCTGTGCTCTGCAGAAGGCCATGCTTCAAACAGACCCACTCAGAGCCCTGACCTTTGAGAGAGAGTGAGCGAGAGCAAAAAATGGAGCACAGGAAGTTTAGAAAGATGGGCTGATATGTGAAGAGAGGGACAGAGGATGGACAAAAGTGAGAAAGGAGGTTAACACCATGTGATTTCGCAGCAGTAACAAAAATTTGTCAATAACTCAACATGATAACTCTACATTCTTCCCTGAGGCACTGATAATGGCTATTTTGAAAGAAAATACATTTAGAAGAGTCTGATATAGAGACTCACCACCGCCAGACATATTTTGTAAGCATCTTTGCAAGCATTGTAATGTAGGAAGGAATGTCCGATCAAATGTTTATAGGCTCCATATGTGAGTTTATTATAGATGATTTGATCAATTCCTAGATTGTCTCATCTCAAAGTTGCATCAGATCTGTTTGCTAAATTTTTAATTAGAGCAGCTTTTTTTCAAGATTAGATGCTTTCGAAAGGGGACCTGACTTTAAGAAATTTGTCACGATTTTTTCTGTCCATGTAAGAATCCAAGTTTTTAAAGAGAGCTGCAACATAAGGAGCAATAAATTATATGCTAAGTAAGTATCAACAACTTTGAAAAAAAAAAAAAAAAGTAAAATCTGTTGACATGCAAGATAATTAAATTAGGTAATTAAGAATAATGTAACAAATACATTTAAAGGAGAACTCCAGCGCAAAATGAACCTTTGGTCTAATAACACATTGGTAGTCAACCGTTCTCTGAGATTTGTTTTCATGATAATCGAATTTTATCTCTAAAAACTGTTTAGCGTATAACGCTAGTAATGGGGGCATATAATAAGTAAAAAGAAATCGCTAGTTTATACCACTAACAAGGCTCAAAATAGCCCCACACTAACACAGTAACATAATGAGGGTCCCTACATGCAAAACAAGGCATTGAGAACTTTGTAAGTGTACAGACCGTTTAATAAGGAGATATTTTATAAAGACAGCCCACTTCGTGTATACAGACAGGAGCCATCTTTGGAAAACAGTCTCGACTAGTCGAACCACGAACGACGTGCTAAGTGAGCTGAACTGTGTGAAGTTCAGCGAATTTCTGAACTGTATGAACGGCGTTCGTGGTTCGACTAGTCGTACCAAGTCTACACGTACAAAGTTCTCAATGCTTCGTTTTGTATGGACCCTCATTATGTTACTGTGTTAGTGTGGGGCTATTTTTAGCCTTGTTAGTGGTATAAACTAGCGATTTCTTTTTACTTATTAAATGTCCCCATTACTAACATTATACGCTAAACAGTTTTTAGAGATAAAACTCTTTACATTCGATTATCATGAAAACAAATCTCAGAGAACGGTTGACTAGGTACCAATGTGTAATTAGACCAAAGGTTCATTTTGCGCGGGACTTCTGCTTTAACTTCGATTCAGCTCTTTCTTTCTATATATGGTTTTCTTTGCTTTTGTAAATTCCAGAAAATCTTCAGTGTTATAAATAATTTATTGAATTGTATTTTTACTAATGTCACTAAATATTAAGATCATATATAAGTATATCGATATACATATTTATGATTATTTTTTCTATTATTAAATTCTTAAAATATGTTATATGAAGTTACTAACTGTATAAGAAAAGAAACTTTAAAGGGGTTCAAGGGAGTCTTATTATTGATGAATGTCAATTGCTATAAAAATAAATTTATTGCTGGACTCCACAAAGAAGTCACTCAATATTTTCTTGATTTTCTTATTAGGAGGTATACTTATCTATGGACTGGGCTGCTTCAGCATAATCGAGGCCTTCCTTCAGTCTTTCTGAAGATAAGACCGTTAAACCGTCTCCATCCTTGGCCCGTCCCAGTCTTTCACCCAACCCGTCAGGCTGCTTACAGCATATGCGACTATCTCCACTCTCCGCAGCTGGCCCCTGACCCACTCTGTCTCTCTTTTTTTGACTCCTCTAAACAGGTGTTCACTAAATGATTATAAATTGGTGGCTGAGTAAACATTCATCGTGGATCCATGCAGGGCCTGGGCTAATATAATTAGAACCCAAACATCAGGACAGTGAGGCCTCCCCATCTGTCCATTTTGTCCTCCGCCATGCAACTTTAAGGAAAAACGGATGAAGGGATGTAGAAAAAAGATGAGCGCCCGTCCCCTGTCGCCCTCTGCCAAGGCATTGAACAGCACGCTCGATTTGTGAGACGTGGCAGCTGGCCTATACCTGCGAGCATCTTGAGAAAGGACGGTAATTGTCTGGAAGAGTGTGTTCGTGAGCGCGTGCATGTGTGTGTGAGCGGTGCGTTTCCAGAGGATGGGCAAGGAGATGGCAGGTTCCTAAGGGATGAGGAGGAGATCTGTCTCAAGGACACGCAGCGCTCATCTCTCTCTTGCTCACTCTCCGTTTATCCCTCGCTTTCCTCCCTCATCTCAACCTCACCTTGCCTGCATTAAATTACACTGTCAAAAACTTATTTTGGGCCCCGTTTCCCAAAAGTGCTTGGCTTCGTAAGTCACTTTCACAACATGAGGGAATATAATTCGAATCCATCAAGCCAAATTCAATTCTCGCTTAATTGTTTGGATAAGGGCAATAAAACAAACAGGGCATTGATGTATTAATGTTGAAAATGAAAATGAAAATCAAAGCCTTGATAGACTGGTTCAGCGAAAGACCAGCTTAATATTACTTACTCTATAGTTTAATATTACTTCATACTAATTTGCTAGTCTTAGGTCTCATAGCATAGGCTGGTCTGGTTTCCCAGTTTAAGTGAGGTTTTGGACACTTGCTACCAGGCGCTAGAAAAACCATACAGCAAAACCTTTAATCCATTGGTAAATATATAAATACTGTAACGTGTAGGCTTAACTGGCTAATTTACTGCAAAAAGATATATATAATAATCTTTGTAATGTCTTGTATTTCTAGGTCTGTACAATAAGATATTTTTACTTTAGAAACAAAAAGGCTGGAAACTGGAAAACAAGACAAATGTACTAATTGACAAAATCATTTTTGCGTTGTTGCTTTTATAAAACAAAAGCCACAGCAATATGATTAAAGGCAGCAATGTTTGATAAATGAATAAAAATGTATTGATTAATAATAATAATAATCCGAATAATGTTTTTTTAATAATATACTTAAAGTCTAACATGTTTTTTTTCTTAACTAACTGTAAAGTTAGTTGCCAAGCAACATAGCCACTTGGTGCATTAATATAGAATTTGCAGTCATAGATTTACAGTGATTTTAATATGTTTAACATGACTCATTCATTCAAAATTTTGTGTTGTTGTTTTTTTTTTTCCTGCACTTTCATACTGGTTTTAATATTGCTGCAATTCAGTGTGTATCAGACCTGCATAAATCCAGTTAAGACAATACTGGAAAACAGAATGTTTTTTGGAGGAATAAAGAAGGAACGTTTTCTGTGTATTACATATAGTTGCATTAAAGATGATTTATCTACAGACCAGCGATGTTTTACAAAACAGCACTTTGATCTTCTGAAGGCATTTTCAATATCTATTTCACCCTCTGTTTCTTTTTGTCTCTCTCTCTTTCTCGCACCAGAAGAAGCTCTTCTGCACTGCTGAGTCTTCCTCTGAAACACTCAGGCAGAAAAAAGTTGGGAAATGAACACCAGTCTGACCAGCGGAGGCCTGAAGGTCTGCCATCTGCCACCATGCCTGTGTCGCGGCGGCGGCCACCTTCAGAACATATGCATCAAAGGCCTGGGTGAGTGGACTGAAGGAGTCCTGCAGAAAGCCAGCAGAAGTCCCGCCCCAGGGCTGAGGACCGAAACCAGGCGGCCCAGCAGAAGAGGAGCTGACGGCCATTTTCGCCATCTCTTTTCTTCAGCGAGGCCCACCAAGGTCAGAAGGACAGCAGGCCGGCGAGGGCCTGCCAGCAAAGGAGGAAGAGAGCTTGGCAGTGACTGTTCTCCTACTCTCGCTCTGTCCCTCTCTGTGTTTGTCAGGGCCTCGGGCGTTCTCCTTAACAAAAAGCTCACAGAGGGGAAAAACACTGCAACTCTTTTATCTCTCTTTCTCTTTCTCCTGCTAACAGAATGTCGGAGGAGGTACTGGGCATGCCATGACAGCAGTGGGTCCATTTGTGTAAATTACAAAGGGATTCAGTTATTTGTTGGTAAAGGGAAAGTTCACCCAAAATTTTGAATTATTAACTCACCCTCATGTCGTTCCAAACCTGTATGCGGGATTTTATTTATTTATTGTAGGACAGGTACATTTTGACAAGTCTTCACACAGTTATTTATTTTCTATAAAACAATCATAGTTCATAGTTCATCTGTGTGAGGAAAAAAGCCTGACATTTCTACCTATAAGGCCTGACATTTAATAGTTAAGATAACCACTAAAAATTAAAATAAAAATAACAATTACAATTTTAGATCAACATTTTTTTAAAAGAGATAAATATATCATTTTTAATATATAAATTGGTCTGTATATAATATAATATAATATGAAGTGTAATATATTTGTCTTTTTATTTTTTCACTTTTTATTGTACTGCTGTCGATCTTTTTGTTAAATTTTTCGCTCTCTTCTCTTAAATGTATTTTCAATGTCAAATACCTCTTTGATACGGAAGCGTAGCACATTCACTTGAAGAAAAAAAATCGACTCTGTTTTTCTGAATAAACAAGTTAATTATCTCAGAATTATGAGAGAATTTTTCATGGAAAAAGTTTTTGCTCTCTTTTTCTGAATTAACGAGTTAATTATCTCAGAATTACGAGATAATTTTTCATGGAAAAAAGTTTTTGCTCAGTTTTTTTGAATTAACGAGTTAATTATCTCACAATTACGAGAACATTTTTCGTGGAAAAAAGTTTTTGCTCTGTTTTTCTGAATTAACGAGTTAATTATCTCAGAATTACGAGATAACTTTTCATGGAAAAAGTTTTTGCTCTGTTTTTTTGAATTAACGAGTTAATTATCTCAGAATTACGAGATAATTTTTCATGGAAAAAAGTTTTTGCTCTGTTTTTTTGAATTAACGAGTTAATTATCTCAGAATTACAAGAACATTTTTCGTGGAAAAAAGTTTTTGCTCTATTTTTCTGAATTAACGAGTTAATTATCTCAGAATTACGAGAACATTTTTCATGGAAAAAGTTTTTGCTCTGTTTCTCTGAATTAGTTAATTATTTCAGAATTACGAGATAATTTTTCATGGAAAAAAGTTTTTGCTCTGTTTTTCTGAATTAACAAATTAATTATCTCAAAAATTAGGAGTAACTCATTAATTCATAAAAACAGTGAAAACTTTTTTTTTTTCAACTGACACGCAGCCCTGGTTCTTGAGTTCTTGACTGAATAAAACAGTACCTTATCTAAAAGTTGTTAAAAACAACATTCCTCTACTCATTCAAGTGCATTTGTGAAAAAAAAAACTCAATATAGATAAATATAGATCACAGTATATTACTATAAAACACCAGTTTCAACATGTCATATATCCTGACAGATTTTCTCTGTAAAATGGTATTGGAGCGTCTCCTCAGAGACAGATGGGGTTTGTGGGTGGCAGGGCTGTGGGCAGTCCTTCCTGACTTAAGGGTTAATAGCCAGTCCACAGGGCTGATCCACCTGCTTTTTAATTAGTGTTTTCAGTGCTCACTCGCCCATGCTTATGTGGCAGGTTTGTGCTAGTTTGTATTACAGGTTCAGCAGTCAAGATTAAGTTATAGGCTAAACCGGTGTGACAGCTGAAAATGCTAAATAAACAAATAAAAAGACAATAATCAAATATGAAAATACTCATTATTGTGGAGCACAATGAAACAGAGTGGCATAGGTCGGGTAGCTTGAACCCTGCTGCCATGATTTTTTATTTATGCTAATTACAGTACATTAATTATGCCAAAGCATGCATTCACAGCTACAGGCTTAATGCGATGACATAAAAAAATTCAGCTATTAAAACATATATATTTTCTTATTTTACTGCTAACTGGGTAAACTGTTTTGCCAATAATGTTCTTTTTTATTTACTTCTTTATTTATTATAGCTAATTTAATAATAAATAATAATAATTTAAAATTTTACTTATATAATTGTATAAGTTTTTATTAACATTTTATTACATTCATTGTAATTGATTTTGTGTTCATTTATTCATCACTAAATATTTACATAAAAAAATAATCGTGCAGATGTATCCTCTGTGTAAATGCATTTATGTCAACTCTGTGCAGCAATAAGGAGTTTTTCGGTATACTGTATATATACAGTATATAATGCAATAACGCACAATATTGTAATAAAAAATCAACTTATATCACCTTAACTATATACTTATATATATATATATATATATATATATATAGACCATTTCACAAGATGTAAACAACACTGGTCCAGAAGCACTTCCTGTTTCAGTTTTTTAATACTACATAAAAGCTGGGGTAAAATACAACCAACAGAACATTTAAAACTGAATCAAAAAGTTGAACAAGCATCTTTAAGATGTTTTCTTTATATGTGAAATAAAGAAAACAGTTACAAACTGAAACAGGAAGTGTTTCTGGACCAGTGTTGTTTACATCTTGTGAAATGGTCTATACTGGACAAACCCAGCTGTTGGATTACACTTTTAAATAGCATTTTTAATCCAACATTTGGGTTGGTTCATATGACCCAAAATTTAGTTAAAACAACCCAGCATTTTTTAGAGTGTATATGTATATATATGTATATATGTATATATATACATGATACATATACATACTTCTATTCTATCAAGAGCTATACACACACACACACACACACACACACACACACTTGTGTGTGTGTATATATATATGCAGCTCTGGATTCTGTACCACTTTTACTTAGGGAGCAGAACAGCTAATATTTATAATATTGTATATTATTGCAGTCTAAATATGCCCACAAATTATAACCAGTTAAAATAAAATAGGTTCGTATATTAAAATGTTTTCTTGAGTATTTTTCAACGTCAAACCATCCTCATCATACATACCATAGTACCTTTCCATTCTGGAGCTTCATCCTTACAAACAGTGACTTTTTTTTCTTTTTTTTTTTTCTTTCTGCAGAGTACCAGAGGGGTACAGGTGAAACGCTTGCCCTATGTGGCACTAAATAAATCAGCACAACCTTTGGCTTGACCTTTTTTCATCCTGCGAACTTTTCCTGACCTTACAAGACATGCTCGGATTAAAGGCTCTTTTCTTCTAGCTCACCGGTGACCCAGCACCTCCGCCCCTCCGCACCCTACACATCTCCCATCTGACTTCACTGCCTTCCCTCCCCTGTAGGCAGATGAAGTTCAATCCATCCCTACTTTTGTTTCATATCCTTAAGATCTATCACTTCAAAAGCCGCGGCTCACTGCGGCCACCACTGAACGCCGCGAGAGGCCACTCAAGAATCAACTCCATCAGCACTGTCAGGACCCTGAAGACCTTCAGCTCCACACTGGGGACCCCTCCGTCTTCCTCAGGGGGCCCCCTAAGCCCTGTGGCACCCGGGGGCCCTGTAAAGGATATCAAAGATGAAACATCAATGGGAGCCACTTGAAGGATGCGCGACAGAACTGGAGAAAAGGCCACAGCAGAAAATATGATGCCAGAAAACTCCAAGCGAGAGGAGGCGTTCTTCTTTGCAAAAACCCATCATAGTGCATTAGAAAAATCACTTGTTAAAACAACTTAGTGCTTTCATTATGTCAAATTTCATTATGTTGATTTTTTTATAAAGAAATGAATACATTATTCAACAAGGACACGTAAAATGTATCAAAAGAGAGAGTGAAGACATTCATAATGTTTAGGTTTCTAAATAAATGATGTTCTTTTAACTTTCTGTTCTTCACAGAATCTCAGTTTCCAGAAGAAAAATATGAATAATATGATGATGATGTCACTCTAAAAAATGCTGGGTTGTTTTAGCCCAAATTTGGGTCAAATATGGACAAAACAACCGTGGGGTTAAAAATATCATTTCAAAATATAACCCAATGGCTGGGTTTGTCCATATTTGACCCAAAATTGGGTTAAAAAGACCAAGCAATTTTTAGAGTGTAATAAAAAATGTTTCTTGAGCAGCAATTTAGCATATTAGAATTATTTCTGAAGAATCTTGTGACACTGAAGACTGGAATAATGATGCTGAAAATTCAGCTTTGCCATCACAGGAGTAAATAAATTAGTCATATTTCACAATATTTTATTCCTTGTCATGATTTTGTATCCAAATTTATTACAAAAGGTTACTGACAGCATAACTTTTGGGCAGCTGAGTATGTGAAATATAAAACTTAGTTTCATATAGTAGCCTGCAGGATTTTGAATAATTATGATTTACAAGATACATTAGTTTAATAAGTATAGTGCAAATTAAAATGAACTTAATAGGGCTGTCAATGCAAAGTAAACAGAATTAATTGCAAATATCAATATACTGAGAAAAGTCACAAAATATACAATAATTCAACAACGTGCGTGTGACAGAAGAATGCAAAAAATACACATTACAAAATGCCATTGGCCGTCTGTCCATTCTGCACAGCATGAGTTTTTATATTCCATCTGCATTTTTTTTGTGGTTTACATATGCAGATGGACGTTTTTGGCTGTCCAGTCACATCTTATATCATGACAATTCCATGTTACTACATAGGTGTCAAGAGGCACCATTAATTGTAATATATAATCTAGGCCTGTCAAACGATTAATCGCGATTAATCACATCCAAAATAAAAGTTTGTGTTACATAATATATGTGGGTGCACTGTGTATAATTATTTTGTATATATATATATATATATAAATACACACACATGCATGTATATTTAAGAAACAAATATTATTTATATTTAAAATATTTATATTTATATAATATAAATTTTATATATATATATATATATATACAGTATATATTCTTAAAGTAATTATACACAGTGCACCCACATATATTATGTAAACACAAACTTTTATTTTGGATGCGATTAATCATTTGAGAGCCCTAATATAATCACACTAAATTATGTATTTTTTAATGTAAATTTTTATGTAAATTTTTTATGTATATTATTTATATTTAAAATATTTATATTTATATAATATAAACTATATATCTATATACAGTATATACATGAAAATATTTCTTAAAGTAATTATACACAGTGCACCCACATATATTATGTAAACACAAATTTTTATTTTGGATGCGATTAATCATTTGAGAGCCCTAATATAATCACACTAAATTATGTATTTTTTTATGTAAATTTGTATGTAAATTTTTTATGTATATTATTTATATTTAAAATATTTATATTTATATAATATAAACTATATATCTATATACAGTATATACATGGAAATATTTCTTAAAGTAATTATACACAGTGCACCCACATATATTATGTAAACACAAACTTTTATTTTGGATGCGATTAATCATTTGAGAGCCCTAATATAATCACACTAAATTATGTATTTAATTGGAAATAATTGTATTTATATTTATCTATTATTTTAATTTTACAGTTGAACCCAATTGAATTGTATTTATTATATAATTATTTAAGTATATGATATAATTATTTCATAATTGTTTATTAATTAAAAAAAATGTATTGCAGACGAAAACCATCTGTCACATAAAATGAGAGAAAATAAAGAAAGAAAATCAGTCAATAAGTGATTCTAAACATGGATTACATCTTCCGGAGAAAACAAGCGACTGCTCTGTTCTGAAAAGGCAATCCTCTCAGTCTTTTGTGATGGCCTAGTTTATCTGAAAGTTGTCCCCAAGCAGCGGCTAAAGGAGTCTGTCCGAGCGATTGGAAAGCGACTAAAGGATCAGGGGCGCCTGATTATGATCCTCTGCACTATTCTACTCCAGCCTTCTGGGCCGCCCTGCTTACTTCCCTTTTTACATTAGGCAAGTGAACAAAGCACAGATCTGGCATTATGGATTAGCAATGTACCTTTTTTTTACCTGACTTGGAAGCTCGTAGCGGAGAATGTTTTATCTGACCGCGCTATCCCATTAATATGGCTTCTTTTGTTTCCGCAGCCTTGTGTCCTATTTAAACCGGAAGGCCCGGACGATCTGCTTGGCCGGTCGCTGCACCTCCCCACAATCCTTTGGAGGGTGCAGGAGGATCACAGAAATGCACTGATTAGCCGATTGCTAACACCTTCAGGGGTGTCGGAGAGTCTCTCTGAGAGAAAATCTTCTACGTTTGTCTGCTGCCGTCGTGATAACATTGTTAGCCGCTCTGAATGTGTCAATAAAAGCGTCGCTCCAAATTTGCAGATCGCTCGAATGCTCTCAGCATTGCTCCTCAAAAGCAGCTCATGATTTAGCGAAGGAGGGTGGAGGGCGGGCAAGTGAGCGGGCCATGTGTTTGCGAGAGGAGATGGCTCCCTTCGCGCCGCCACACACACACACACACAGACACACTAGCCAGCCTCCACTGGCCAGGATGAGCGGCTTTTTTGGAGCCAACGGAGAAAACATGGCACAATATGCTGCGAAGTCTGGAGGTGACGGGAGAGCGAGCTGATAAAGGATGACCCGTGAAATCCTGCATTTGCAAACAAACACACGGCTGTTTGATAAAGCTTAGTGAAACACAGCAGGCGGGGAGAGGGAAAACAGACATTACGATCAGGCCTCTTTTTCAGTATCTCTCTTGTGATGCAGAGATAATGCTGTGCTTCTGATACCATGCCCAAACTTCCAGCCAATGAGAGCAGAGCATAGTTTTACACGCTGAAATTGAATATTCTTCATTAATTGGGACATATCAATTCCCGTCGGTGGGTCGGGTTTGGCCTACGAGGAAAACAGCCTCATAAATGTATTAAGTATATGTCTTGATTAAAATCTAAAACTGCAAAAAGGGTTAGGTTTGGGGATATGTTTAGGACACAGAAAATAGAACAAAAAACAATAGAATTTAATGTTATATCAGAAATATGATGGAAAAATATACAATTTTTTTGACAACCAAAAATATTATGCCAAACCTTCTCCAATTATGCATTCGAGTGTGCCGCCTCTATTTTAAAACCCACCAGCCGCCACTAGTAGCAATAACTGTGTGTATAATTTGTTTTTCTGAAATATATTGGCGGCTCATTGCTGAAAAACTTTATCACAAATGGTTTAATTTCTCACATAGTACACATCACCCTGAACAGCAGTCTGCGTTTAGATACCCAGCTACCCAAAATTCATTGCTGAAACTTTATTTTCAGTTTTGTTTTTTGGCTAAATGCAAACTTTCAGTTCATCACCAAAAATAAATGTGACTCTGCAAATAAAATATGATAGGAAAACCCCATTGTCTTTCAGATAATGTACTGTACCCACTACTCCCAAATTGTAAATTTAGCTGAAAGGACTACATCTCCATAACCCTGAAATGTAAAATCCAAGCAGTGCCAAAGGTATCATTCCTCCTCATTCCTCTGGCTGCCGGGTACCTCAGCCAACATGGCTGCCATTCAGAACGGACATGAAAGACTAGCAATATTAGAATTCTATTACAGAGAGACGACCATCAGATGAGTGTGTGTGTGTGTGTGTGTGTGTAGCATTCACATTAGCAAAAATTAGCACAAAAAGATCCATTGTCAATAGAGATGTATGAAGCATTACTCACAGAAACCAAGCATCTCACAGTTGAAACCATGAGACCAACTTGAATATAAACAAAATGTGTGGAAAATGTTTTGATGCTGGAGGAAGTTAAAGTTAAAGGGATAGTTCACTTTGAAATTAATGTTTGGTATGTTTTAGCTTACCTCAAGGGCATCCAAGATGTAGGTGTCTTTGTTTCCGCAGTAGTTTCAATTTTGATAGTTTTAGGTCAAACCGTTCTTGTCTGTCAGCCATATAATGCAGGACTATGGTCACCACCTAAAAGAGCATGCACAGAGAAGTCTAAATTAAACATGATTTAATGACTTGTAAATGTAAGTACACATTAATGGCCTAAGACATGAAACGAGCGGTTTGTGTGAGAAAACGAACAGTATTTATATAGTTTTACCTCTTGTAACCACAGGCACGTCCAAGTGATCTGAGGGCGCGGCTGCTTTGTGGCTGTGGTTACAAGAGGTAAAAAAGATATATAAACGATATGTGGTTTATATATTGGTAATATAGTTGTATTTTAAGTATCGGGTTAAAAAGAAAAAAAAAATAGATTAAAACCTAACAAAGTTTAAAATATTAATTGTACTTGAAAAGTTTGTGTGCGATCGTTTATCTGATACAATGACAACAATTCATTACATTTTAAAGCTGTATGTTTATGCAAGAAAGGCACCTGTTCTCTTTCTTATAATGGTGAATTTGATGATTTTTTTCTGTCCTCTTTCATGCTGTTGTTTTCCAACAACATTCACATTCACGCAAAATGCATGCTCCCATCCTCCACAAGGACGTCTAGAAGGCTAAAAGGCACAATCTGTTTCCCTTTGTTAAGATCGGTGTTAAAACAAAGCTGTGTCCGCCATCCACTTCGCCATGGGAAAAACAAAACGCGGCTCGCCCGCATTGCAATTAAGATCTTTTAAAAGAAAAGCAGCAATCCTTCAACTGCGAGGCTTCACTGAGCACCTACGATTTGCACAAATAAGCATAAAAACAAACAAATAGTCCATTATCTCCTTTTGAAATCTATAATGTGTAATTTCTTTATCTTCCTGATTATGGTACTTTGTGATGCTTGAATGGGAAGCCTTGCAACCCTCCCCCTTACTCGCCACTACAACAAACCGCCAAAAAAAAACAGAGTGCATTGAAATCCATGTGGGTAGAAAAATTGAAGGGGTTAGGGTGAGGAGCAGGGTGTAATGATAACCTTGTTGGGATGATCCTTTCGCTTCGGCTCCATTTTCTCCAGCTGCATCGATTCGCTCTCTCTGCATGAATGAAGGTAAATCTGCAAGAAACCTCCCACTTATTTTATTTTCAGCTCACTTTCCCATAATTCCTCCCCCTAAAATTGTTTGCACAACAATGCTGCAAAACATCTGCAAAAACAGATAATTAATGTGTCAAGTCAAACTAATGCATTTTATATGAAGACTATGCTTCACTGGTTGTAATTATAACACATTTCTCTCCCTCAGTTACTCTCTTCCCACACACACCTTCCACCCCTCTGAAATGATTACTTGTTTGATAATGCCTGGCGAAACATGGAAGCACTTATTCATGGAGTGTGTGTGTGCGCTCAAATGTGTTAGCCACCTCCACCTTGATGGTTCGCTGAGCAGAAAATACACAGTGTCCATCTCCAAACCTGTGCTCTGTGGTCAGCCTGGCCACCCACCATAGAGGACGTACTACAGAAGACACAAAATTCACAGGGTTTTTAACAATTTTTGTAATAAACTTTCATTGTAATAGTTTTAATAGTAATATTCAAACCTGACATTTATTATACTTGACATGTTTCTGGAGATTTATGAACTTAAACATACTCTTATGCTCACAAAAAAATGCATTTGATAAAAAATAAGTAATATTAATATTGAATATTAAATGTAATGTACTCCTGTGATGGCAAAGCAGATTCTTCAGATCAGATATTATTCTAAAATGCTGATTTGAATAAAAGAAAAGAAAAAAAAATAGCCTGATGATTACGGTATGTTGAAAACATTTCTGCTGCTTAATATTTTTGTGGAAACCACAATAAAACAAAATCCAGGATTGTAATAATAATATTTATTTTGTAACATTATGTCTTTACTTTCACTTTTGTTCAATTTAATGTGTCCTTGCTGAATCAAAGTATTAATTTCTTTAACTCTTTCACACGTAAGTTTAAAATCTTCCCTCCTGACCCTCCAGCGCAAGTTTTTAAGGCCTTATTATTTCCATGGTGATGCGTGAAAAACTACTGAAAGAAGTGTTACCTGTGGTGGAAGAGCCTCTTTTCAATATTATTAACTCGTCTTTATTTTTAGGTCATGTTCCAAGAATATTCAAGCTGGCCGTAATAAAACCTCTCATTAAGAAACCCTAATTAGATCCAAAAAGCCTAGCAAACTACAGACCCATTTCAAATCTTCCATTTATGCCTAAAATACTAGCAAAAGTTGTGTCCGCTCGGTTGTGCTCTTTCTTGCAATAAAGAAAATTATATCTATGAAAAATTTTAGTCAGGATTCAGACTGCATCATAGCACAGAAACTGCGCTAGTTAAAATTAGAAATGATTTACTTTTAGCTTCTGACCAAGGCTGAATCTTAATACTATTCTACACGATCTTAGCGCTGTGTTCGACACTATAGATCATAAAATACTCTTGGGTCGACTACAAAACTACATTGGTGTTCAGGGACAAGTATTAAGCTGGTTTAGATTATCGGACCGTTATCATTTTGTCTATTTAAATGGGGAAAAATCGAAGATAAAGTCAGTAGACTATGGAGTGCCGCAAGGATCAGTGTTAGGCCCTCTGCTATTCTCAATATGCTGCCACTTGGTAATATTATAAGAGAACATTACAATTTTTCCACCTTAGAAAATTGCTAAGCTACGTAGCATGCTATCATACATTTCTGAAATGCACTTTCTGTAAAGCTGCTTTGAAACAATATATACGAGAATGAACCTCATTGGTTCTCGCACGTCAAGCAAGCATGCTTGAGCTTCCGTTTTTGCCACGTCTGATGTGTGCGTTGATTTTTTTCTTGCGAATAAAAGCCTAAATTAAATCAGACCGCTCAATTCATATGGATTAGTTTTACGATATCTTCGAACCGTAGTTGCGTCGCATGTCAAAGGGGGACAACAATCTCTCAGATTTCATTCAAATATCATTATTTGTGTTTCGAAGACATGAGGTTGATTGACAAAATTTTAATTTTAGGGTGATTTAACCCTTCAAAGCAAGTGCATTATAAAGGTACTTATAATGGACGTTATAATGCTTTATATCGTTTCATAAATAATTTTAACCAAAGTTAAAATGCATTATATTCGCAGATTCCTTGTTCCATCTGAAATATTTTTTTTCTCATGTATTTTAATGCATTATACTTGAATTAACTAAAATTTATTTTAAAAGCTTCAAGGGAAGTGTTACCAAAAGACTTTGAACAGTAGTCTAAATACAATAATAAATAAAACTCCACTGTACTTACTGTAATAGCAAGGCCTCAACAGCCTGATTCAAGTTATCTGAAGTGCTGCAGTGCCTGCATTATTAAACATCACACAACAGTGTGCATGAAAACCTCAGATTGTCTCTGTATCAAAAATGCCAACTACTTCTCATATCGCACAAATAATAGAGTTCAGACAGAGTACAAATTCACATCTCCAGGTGTGAGAGGCATTCAATGTGTGCAGGAATCTGAGGCGGGCAGGTCCCTGGCGAGTGGCTCCTTTTCACCCGGTCAGCAGGACAGGAGCCGAGCGAGCCAGCGGACCAGCAGGAGTGAGCCCCTCCTGGGGTAAAAAGCAGCTCCTGCTGCCCCTGTTGCGCAGCACGGCTCCAGAGCTGGGGGCGAGACAGGGGGAGGCCACTTCTATTGGGCAGGAGTCTCACCATCAGCCAATAGGACAGCAGGGAGCAGTCGGATGCCAGGTGCCTCATCTCCAACTACAGGTGGCTGCAAATACATAATCAATTCTGTCATTTCTCACCTGCAACTGGGAGCTTGGATCAGTGTTAGACAGCTTGAGGTTCATGTAATGAGCTTGTTGGAAGGACATCGCCTTTATTGTGTGTTTTAAGATTCCTAAAGCATATTTATCATTTTTAGGCCATTGACCTTCATTCGCTTTCATTAAAATAATGCAGGACGTGTCAGCTTCAGAATCAATTAGGAGAGTCATTCTGATCTAACCTTTGAGATTATTTTAAATTTGACAGGAATATGATATGGGCTAATTGCCTTATCATCTCGTCTTTCCTTTCGAATTATATTCATAATGTTTTGTAATAGCTTCTATTGCAAACACAGCCGTCATTTCTCTGCCCTGCAATAATGCTATAATAAATGCTGGCACAATATAGTTATGTTATCCGTATCACTTAACCAATACACTGTAGACATTATCATCATTATTACTATTATTATTATTTGGCTGCCTTAAATCTCTAAGTACAATCAACTTGGATGTTTAAGTCATTTCAACTTAAATTACATTATACTGACTTAAAAAAATAGTTTCATATTTTATAACTTATTAAAAAAAAGTGTAAAATTGCAATACAATGTAAAAACATATGTTGTCATAACTTATTAATAATATTTTTTTTTACAGTGTAAGATATATGAGCCTGATTTCATGAAAGTTCGAATCTATAGCACGAATGTCGGATATATATTTCATTACAATTAGTGTGCTGACTCAACATCTTAAAGTAAAAATCGAAAAAAATGATGTATTTAGCAAACCAGAGATACAAACCAGTCACAAAACAGAGTCTGAAAGCAAACCTACATCTAAAAATAATTCTAAAATAAAATCTATACAGATAAATAAATGAATTATTTTTGAATTAAAAAGCAATCGTCTGTTTCAAAATGATTTTGCTTTAAAATGGGTTAATATTCTCAACCGGACTGATGTTTACACATCAGGAACCACAATAAATATGAAGAAATGTCGAGCTATGTACTTTACTGAAATAATCCACTCTGATGCCTGTCAATTAATGATCCGTTCTGCATCAAATACCCAAATACTGAGGTCACAGGCAAATTAATGAAACACAGCCTACATGTGTTAGCCAATTAAAGAGGAGGTCAACCTCGAGGGAGGGCCTTTATATATTAATGGACTCCTCTGGTCTGTTGTATAATGGAGTCAATAAGCTACATAGATGCGCAGTGTAGCTAGAGATTTTTTATTAAAATACAAAATGCATTCTAAAAATTATGTATGATAAAAATTATGTAAAATAATGTATTTCTAAAAATTACAATGCATAAGCAACACAAGGCATTTATAACTAGCACACATTTCTGGTACACATTAGAAAATGAACAGTGCACATCAGCATAAGAATGTTCAGCATAGTTG
This sequence comes from Pimephales promelas, assembly GCF_016745375.1. The sequence goes on along the minus strand of NW_024121099.1, from coordinate 1,298,343 downwards.
CAAAATATGTACTGAAGACATTGACAAATTATGTTTATGAAGCTCTGTGAACTGAGAGGTATGATTAAAACTATAGTTTAGGATGTTATCACATCTGTGATGAGCATCTTTCTTCAAAACAGCATAAAACACAATGATTATTCTTGCACTGAAAAAGAGAAATCATTAAAATATATTTCATATATACTTTGTATATATAGTGCTTAAAAAATCAGCAATATAATAAAATGTAATAAATATGATACTGTAACAGTGCTACTGGATCAGGTTCTCCATCACCAGAGTTCAATGCAATACTTGACAACAGATCACAGCTGCCATAAAACATGGACACACACAAATCACATATATGTGCAAGTATGCACAAAAGCATCTCTAAAGCCCTTTTGTCATTCACCGGGAAAAGTCATTTATCCTCAAAACAAAACTTCATAAGTGTATACAATATTGTTTCACTTGTCAGTTGCAAGGGTTTCTGTATGACTGGCTGTGAATAATATGTGTGTAACTTTACATTTGCGCCAGCATTATTCTGAACATATTGATCGGTCACCAGGATTGCTGATCAATGTTCTGAACTACGTTCCTGCACAATAAACATCTCGCACGAAGCAAAAACTAAAGGAAACGAAACCATAATTAGTCTACATCATTACAGCAGTATTCAAAAGCTGCAAGGAAATTCAATGGAAGAAGGGAGGGGATTGTTTATTGAGATTTCTGATCAATATGAAAACTTTGCTTTTAAACATGACGTGGGTTGAAGAGCTGTTTTTTCTGCAAGTAGATTTTTTTTTTTTTTTTGTAATTGTGGGACTTTTATGGCATTCCCACGAAATGAGAACCACTTAATATACAGCTGAGTGATATTTGATGACTAAAATTCTGAATGTAGCCTACATACTAATAGAGACTGGGACACAATTCTTTATTTCTTTTAAAAATAAATTTTATTTCTTTTCTTATGTCTGGTTTACATTGCAAACAGACTAAAAAGAGCAAAACGTTACTCTACGAGTTAAATCTGGTCTGTTTTGATAGGCTTTATGCTGAACGTCACATGAACAAACAGGAAAACAGCTCTCATTGCAGGGCATCTAAATGTTAGTGTTAAAAATAAAAATAAAAACATTTAAATATCAATCTGGATATGCGATGGAGATTGGTTGAGCTGATCTTTGCTCGCTCCTTTGAAGGGATCTTGTATTGGCTAAAACTGCTAACAAAGCACTAGGCCTAAAAACCTGAACCGGAAGCGATGCACGTCGAAACTTCCGGTAATTAGCAGAAATATTTGGACTTTTAACACTTAATTTAACATGTAATTACATTAAAGATGATTATGAACACATATGGGTATGTGCAAATACATGTATAAACTAAGCTATGAGGCTAATTCATGTATCTGTATGCTATGCTAATACATAAGCTAAGTTAGCTAACTAATACAGACATTAATGATCTTTATAAAATAGTTCAAACTGCATTTTCCCATTATAACATGACGTTGTAGGAATTGTAATAATAAATTAAAAGTAATTTGAGCCAATGGGATCGCGTGGTCCTAACCTTTCTGCTGCCGATCGTTTGTTGAACCCCCTCTCAGAATATGTTTGTTTGTTGCAGATAGACACATTAACTTTGACTAAAGTCTCTCAGAGTTTAGTTTGTAAGCAACATATTCAAGTAGGCCAATGAAAAAAGAATGAATAGTGTAAAATTATGTTTATCTGGGCATGCAATGTTTAGACTGTTCGAAAAGGACCAAAACCACAGCCTCATTAGGCTATTATTTTGGACCAGCAAACTGCATCCATTAACCATTTAATGAAAATCTTTTCTAATCTAAATGAGTGTTGATTTATTTGATGTGCATTAGCCTTTTCAATGCTAAAAGAAGAGTATACACCTGTGATGCTCTCAAAGATACCCCATTGACACAAGTGCTCTGAAACTGAGCACAATGAACTTTTTGGCACACTCCATTCACCAAGTAATTCATGACCTCTGAACACAGAATTTTCTTTGGCAACACGAGAGCATTGATAATTAATACGGCTGGGGTAATTTGCAGGTGCAGATCTTGATTTATTCTTAGTCCTTTCAGGAGACAAAACCCCTAAAGGAGCTGGGGCAAATAATCAAAGAGCGACATTTCCGAGTCAATTCATTCGGGTTATATATAAATATATATAAAACCGTTTTAGCTGAAGAACACTTTATTAAACTGACTGTCCACCCTTTATTTGGGATAATGTATTGTGATAACAGAGGTTAAGCGACACACTCAATGTTTTATTAATCAACAATATGCAGATAGTTACCGACACATTAAAAACTAGAAGCAGTTCATTAAATCAAATTAAAGTGCATACTTCATCTGTTTTTGTAAGCTATTAACACCTCATAAATAATACATAGTACATGCAACTCGTGCTTCCAACCATAGAGACTGAAAAGACTGTGTTATAGAGACCTCTACTGTTCTATGCTTGTAAATGCATTTTCATTTCACCTGAGGTTCGTTTTACAGTCTATGGTTTTCACTCGCTGAGTGAAAAATTACATTACAAATTATTTATTAAACAATGACTCTATAATGTAGCTTTGAGTGAACTTTAGGGAAATAAACTATCTTTAAACACATTTTTCCCTCTCTCACTTGTTTATTATTGACATGCAGGACTATTTTTGTTATTATGGATTTTCACATTTTAATATTGAAATGTAAAAAAATAAAATAATAATATGATCCTCATGTAGGCACTATAACAAAAAAAGACATAAATAAAAATAAATAAATAATAAATATATGTTCCTTTGCATTCCTTAATGAATCTGTCTGCACACAAGTTCGGCTTCTTACTATATATTATTGGTATAAAGATTAAGTGTCTTGAAGCAGTCTAAAATCATTATCAGTCAGTTTTCAGTCTGTGAAACTGGATATAATCTATATTATTTTTAAAAACACATCAACCAAGAGCGAAGCCATAATTGATAGAAAATAAAAACAAAGACTGTTGTTAATTTGATGTAAGCCTTAAATTTGTTGGAAGCAAGTACATTCTTAGTGTAGAAGTAAAAAAAAAAAAAAAATACCAAGCAATACAGTTAAATATAGTTGCTAATATGAGTGATATTTCATCATCTTTTTTTCTTTTGGCCAAAGTTATGCACATTGACCCAGAGAGGAACAAATAAAGATCATAGAACGCAAAGGGTGTATTAAATTAGCAGCACCCCAGACGTCCTGGAAGATCTTCCAGCACCTGCATCTATCCCTCATCTCCCCTCACTCATCAGTATTCCCTCACAAGAGAGAGGGAGCATCTCTGTTTGGGTGTTCTCCCTTCTGTCTCTCCTCAGGCTGATGTGGAGGACAGTGAACAAAAGTGGAACACAATCAGTACTGAGCAGCTGCTGGCATCGTGACCCCCAACCCACCCAACCCCTCTGTCTCCCACTCCCTCACTCAGACACACACACAAAGCCTTGAAAATGACCACATAACCTTCACCAAACTGGGAATCTCCCTAGGCAACTGAGGGAGTTCTGCTCCGGTGGGACTGTATTCCAGTAAATCATCGGTGTCATGAGCTTACATGCACACACATTCACCTAGCCTACTTCAAGTCTTTCAAATGTGCTCACACTCACTGATCTCAACTTTACATGGATGGATGGATGTGGATAGATAGATAGATAGATAGATAGATAGATAGACAGACATGTTTATTCTAGCACAGTTTGAAGTGTATTTTCAAAAGGCCATGTCTTTCTTTCTTCAGTTGAAAAGAAATTAAGGTTTTTGATTAAAAGTTTCCAGGATTTTCTCCATATAATGTACTTCAATGGGAATCAAACGGTTCAAGGTCCAAATGAGAGTTTCAGTGCAGCTTGAAAGGGCTTTAAACGACACCAGGCGATGAATAAGGGTCTTATCTAGCGAAATGATCGCTCATTTAAAAAATGAATAAAAAATTTTAAGTTTTATAAGCACAAATGCTCGCCTTGCTCTGTTCTGTGATGAGTGTTCGTGACTCTCCCGTTCAAACACGTTTATCAAAATGAACAAATCTTTTTTTCGAGTCAGGACTCGAAGGGTCCTAAGACACTTATTCATCGTCTGGTGTCGTTTAAAGCCCTTTGAAGCTGCACTGAAACTCTCATTTGGACCTTGAACCGTTTGGTTCCCATTGAAGTCCATTATATTGAGAAAATCCTGGAATGTTTTCATCAAAAAACTTAATTTCTTTTCGACTGAAGATAGAAAGACATGGACATCTTGGATGACATGGGGGTAAGTAAATTATCAGCAAAAGTTTTTTTTAAAAGTGAACTACTCCTTTAACTCGCATAAAAAAAAAAATCAAGCTAAAGTTAGGTGACGGCTTCATCAAAAAGTATAAGCACAATATCAGCTGAAATTCTTTAATTAAATTCAGTTTCTTTTTAGACATGCATTTGCATGCCACTGTCTTAATGTACAGACTCAATAAACCAGCATAAAAAAAAAAACAAATCCACAAAACAGTCATGGACCGTAGACACCACACCATCAAATGCTAAAGAATAATAGTTTGTTTTAAGAGCAACCGTGCAATACAGAAGAATAGATTTACAGCATTTTGGCTGTAAAAAATATCAATTTCTTACATTATTTCTTCATAGGGGCAACATTTAAAGTATTTGTTTACTTCAAAATAGAGCCTAAATGACATAGTGTTGATTCCAAACATTGACTGTACTCAATCAAATATATTAAGAAGCATATGTTTGTTAACAGTCCAAAAATATAAAAGCAACGCAATAGAACATTGGATGAAAAACACTAGCTTGGAAATTTGACTTTACCTTTTAAGACCAATAGATGGCAATCGTACCTCACCATGGATATACACATATTCTTGCTTATTTTCTATTTTTTCTCTCACCGCCATTCCTTCTTTACCTGCATAGTGCCAGTGTGGCAGTGAAATCCTGTTTCTGAAGAAGCCGTTCCTTTAGCAGAGCAAACCAGTTCGACACGCCTCAGGAGGACTGTCACAAACACTGTTTCATTACTACAAAACAAGGATTTCAAATTAAACCGTTTGCTTAAAAAGCTTAAATAATAACAATATTAATTAAAATGCCTGGTACTTTTTACAAAATGTGAATAAATACTGAAATCTAATGTTTCATTGCATAATGTCTCTGTTGTTTACTTGAGCTTACTGGGCGGTGTGTGAGTTGGAGGAAGACCGAGCTGCTCTGACAGCTCAATAAGTCATACATTTAGAGGCCAATGTGCCGAAGTTTTCCGGGTGTGAGTTAGGGAAAGAGGACGAAACTAATACATTTTCAACGCCCATATCTCGTTATGTGGGTCAGATAACTGGATTTTATCGAGCTATGTTTTGCTAATCGAGAGCGGTCATTGCTGCATTACACAAAAACAAACGCGTAGCCTATTTTTCGCCACATTTAGGGACAGAAAGGTTTGTTTTTATTACGTTTTGTTTATTTTAGGAGCTCATATCGCATGTTAATGGTGATTAAATTATTGATACCACGATGGCAGTGAAGGTAAGTTTTGGCATAACACTGGGGTGAACACTATTGATGAAATGACTATGGCGCATTATGTGGGCTATTTGTCTCATTTGGACTACATCGAGCAATTATTCATGTTGCATCGTCGCTTGTTGTAGTTCATCGGTGCACTTTATACACTGCATTTTACACAAATACCACTCGAAAATGTTCATTATAACCTAAAGATTTATATCGGACGAATTGGGTTTATTAGTTAGCTAGAAAAACCTGTGGTCATTTCGCTGGTCTTTCGAATTATTATCTGTAAAGTACTGCACTGTGTGCCTGTTTGCTAAAACAGATCCCCTATTCGTGAATGAATTGATCTACTGAGCCGGATCTTTTCAATGAATCGTTTGAACCATGTTACTTTTAAATTGTGTTAAAACACTTAAAAACCATGTTACTTTTATATTGTAACATATTTAGATATTTAGTTTAGAGTGCAGGATGATGATGTATCAGTCAATGTGTTATTAATGGAAATAAATAGAACCATTTGCTAATTTAGATGTTATGGAACAAAATGTAAAATTGTTCAAAGGCCATAAAATTGTTATGTTTAAAATTGTTATGTCCCCCCCCCCCCCCCCGTTTACATATATTTACTTGCCTATATTTAAATTAAAGATATGTTATAATAGCAACACTATTGCAAAATAAGATCAATTAACCAAAAAAAAAAATGTGCTGAGATGAGAAAGTTTCAGCCAACAGTAAATTGATTTTATGTAATATAATGTAAATTCGAATTATATTTAGGTTAAATGACTTGGATTTATGCACTGTATCCTGAGTTGAACACATGAAACTAGAATATAAATCTCAAAAGCAATAGAGTGTTGGATCATGTAAAACACTGGGATATCAGGGAACATGTGTTAAGATACTTACGTCATGATGAACAGGAATTGCTAAAGGTGTTCTTTTCTTTTCAAGTTTTCAACAGTAAAATATTAGGGAAATTTTTTTTTAATAGCTTGGGAACTAGTATGCAATATTTTCAAAAACTCTCAATACAACACTCCAAACGGATCACACAGCTAGTATTTCATTCAAAACCTGCTCTTCTGCTTTTATTAGGGTAGTATGTTTCCACACTCAAAACACAAGATTATTGTGACATGTACAGGGACTACAAATGATACTGTAAGCCTTTTAAGAGCAAGTAATAGTGCATTTAGCAATGGCGTTATGTTTACTACTGTGCTGTATATACACAGAAAACAAATTGGTGTATGATTTACTTGTCTTGTAAAACATACTCAAATAATCGTTTATTTACAACTTAGTCTTTACAAAATGGTTTTACAGTATGCCTGAATTGATACTGTAGTTGATCTTTTCAGACTAGGGTGAGTTAGAGTAATTTAGTCTGTGTTTATCACATTGTATAAAAATATGGTCATGACTTTATTTGATTCATCAGTCTCCATCCTTTCAATGGGACCATGCCCACCTCTTTGGCATTTCTTGTACACAAAGTCATTGATTGTTTCCTTTTGCTTGCAATCTTCTTCTCTGTTGCCATTGTAAATCCACAGACACACACAAATATACTTTGAAAGTATATTGCAAACAATTAGATAGTGTAAGAAATAAATTGGCAATACTGTAACAAGTTAATTTTGTTTGGTTTCAAACATGTAATGGTGAAACACAAAATAATCAAACATTTTGAAAAAATAATGATTTAACCATACAGATTGTGTAGATTCAGTGAATAAATTCGTTAAATTGGTTTAATATATTAAATCAGAGCAAATGAAAAGTTGTATTTGCATTATGAAAATTATTGCATGTATATTACCAGGTTTGAATAATCTTGATTCATCTCTTGCACAAAACAGAACCAAACCCAACTTGAAAAAAAAAGAAACGTAATAGCAAAGATTGTCTGTCTCTCAAACCTAATGAGTGCTTAAACAGCATTTGTGGCTATGCAAGTTTTGAGTCAAATGTACACAAACGGTTAGCTGACTTGAAACCCAGCCCAAAATGCTGTCTAGGTAGGCAGCTCACTAGATCATTATGGCACAGTCCTTTTGTGCCTGTGAACAGGAACATGGTGCATCCTGTCAGGAACAGAACTAAGGGAACATGTCATTCAGAGTACAATGATTTGTCAGCATCATTATTCAAGTGAACACGTCCTTTTGGTATGGATAAACACTTGGCACACTAAATATGAAAGATGAACTTGGTTAGAGGTGAAAACCAGAAAATCAGTTTCAATGTTTTGGTTTACATGTTGGCTGTGTTGTGTGGTGACTGGTCATGTGGATGTGCCTTCATATGCAGAAATGAGGGTATTAAATCTTCCAGGATGGATATTTTTGAAAGATAAGATGACATTGCTGTGAGCAAATGTGTTTCATCATAATATTCTCATTTGGGAACTGTCTAGATGCAAAATGGACATGTGTTTATGATTCTTAAAGTTGATGTTATAGAGTTTTGCTGAATATTTGTCTTTATAGTTTAATATAACATTACACATTTAACCTACATAGAGGATTAATCTGAAGTTTATTAATCTTAGGAAAGTTTATTCGGTATCAAAACACAGAAGTGAAAGTTGTATTCATGCCACAGTGAAATATTAATGCCCTTGCTGTTCTGTGTTACCCATATGTTTGCTGTGGGCTTTGTGCTCAGGCTCAGGTATTATATGACTTCACCGCTGAGACTGGCAACAATGAGCTGACTGTTCAAGAAGGTGAAATACTCACGATCACTAACCAGGTGAGAATCAGCACTAATGTTTCAAGATTCACATTTTTTCATATACATTTATATATACTATATATGTTAACTTAAACACAATATATATGTTTAAGTTACTGTAATTTAATTACACTTTTTTTTCTGACTAACTATAATGGATTACAGTTACATTTATTTTGTAATTAAATTACAATACTCTGTTACATGTAACTAGTTACTCCCCAAAACATGATATATAGTATATTATATCAGTATATATCTATAAGCGGCTGTTTAAAAGCTGGCATGAGTACACCCAAAAAATAAGCCCCAATGTATTAATGTGTTGTTTTTTCACAGGAGTTTTCCATGTATTTGCATTGTGCTGTGTTTTAGGATTAAAGGAAATGTCCGTAAACTGATAATGTCTTGTACGTTGTTACAAAAAATACTGTCACGTCTTCCACACAAATATTAAAACCACATCTGTTTGACATATCTCACAACATTACTGTATTTATATATGGTATATTTTCATATGTATTTTTATTTATTTTTTGTAGAATGTAGGCGGTGGCTGGGTAGAAGCTCGGAATTCCAGAGGAAATGTAGGCCTGGTGCCAGAGGACTATATTGAGGTAAAAAAAAAAAAAAAAAACTATTCATGAGCTTTTTTTCTCAATAGATGAAATGAGAAAAGTGGATCCAAATGAGGATCCAAAAAATCATTTTTTGCACTGCCTTCAGGGGAAGTTCAAAATGAAAACGAACTTACTTCTGCTGTCTAGATTTCAGGGAAAATGATTCCGATTATTTAGCATTTTCCTTTTATAGTATCACATCATTGAAATCAAGGTGTACTGTATATGTGTGTTCCTGAGTTGTAGCCTAATTAGAAGATTTAAGATGTAACTGATTAAAGGATTAATTATATTTTTGGCACACTTCTACTCCACATGGAGAATATCCCACTTGTTTTGTGCAGTAGGTCTATCTTTGTACCATAATTCATTGTTACCCAGATACTTATTCCCACCCAGTGTGGCCTTCCTAGATACACAGTCAGCGTGTCTCAAATTTAATGCAATTTGACTGGAAATTTGAGAGTTATATGCACAATCAAAAGCCATGGATATGACAAAAATATACTTATTATATATTATTTCATATATCACTTTTTTTTACATATCAGGCTACTTTGTTATGAATATATTCATGAGTATATAATAATGTTTGCAGATCAACCATGGTTCCACACAAGCATCAGCGACACAGAACATTGATGCTTACAGCCAAGGTTACAACAACAGCTCAGCAAACACTCAGGTACCACATCAACTAAACCATCTGTATTGCTTAAAGGACGCCTATTATGCCCCTTTTTACAAGATGTACTACTGGTCTCGGGTGTCCCCAGAATGTATTTGTGAAGTTTCAGCTATATATATATACCCCACAGTTAATTTATTATAACCATTTGAAAATGTTATTTTTGGGGCCTGTTTTAAAAAGAGCTGTTTTGGTGTATACAACCTTAAATGTAAATGAGCTGCATATCCCCGCCCTGCCTTTGGATGAGGGCGTAACTTGCATACCTATGGCAGTCGGTCTAAGCAGAATTCCTGAGGGTGAGAGATCCGCTGTTTTGAATGTCATTTAGCCCGTACATGTTTGAATCGGAATATATAAATAGTCTCTGATCAGACCCAGATGACGAAGAGACTCGGCAGAATAAACACAAATGAGAATGGACCAGGACGTCTCAGTATGGTTATTTGATACATTTATGTACTTATAGAGTTGTAATCTTGTCCCCTTTGAAATTACGGATGTGCAACACACACACAGACACACACAAACACTTGGCGCAATTTTTTGAAACTACATACACATACTGTGATAAAGTTTGCTACGTACACGCGAAATTATATTTATGCGAGGGACCTGTTGCGTCATATTTACATTAACGTTACTTGTAATACAGGTGCTTCTGTGGCAAATGTGAGAAGATGGCGACAGAACAAGAAAATATATGCAGTTTTAATACAAAATCTTTAAAAATATATATATTTATAAATGTGTGGTTACACACTATACAAACAAGGTTTAAATTATATACACAGACATCCTACGACGACAACAACTTTAGATGCTTTTGTTGTTGAATCGGCTGACATCGACTGAAAATATTTGCTCAAAAATCATAAAATGCTACAAAATGAACAACAGTATCTGCATGTCGTTTTACAGTTCCTCAAACTAAATGTAAAGCAGCACTCACTAAAAATAAGTAGCCACATCCAACAAAACCCACTATTCAAATTAAAGTTTTGCTTCCTCATTTTCACAGCCACTTTTTACTAGAAATCCACAGTCATTTAATGAGAGTGCTGGTGAGAATACTATGCACAAAGGCCCTATGTGTCATCTGCAGTTGAAATCTGTTTCCTGTGGAAGCAGGAGAATTAGAGTAAATGGGTCTCATTATAGCTCGGGACATTAAGCATAAGGACCCGTCTTTCCTCGTCTCTCTGTGTCTTGTTAGGTTGTCAGATGTCCTCACTTTGTGTTGTGCACTGCGTCAGTGTGAATGTAGCAGTGTTTACACACCTGGCAGTCTGCAGATAGATAAAAGTGAAATCTATCTCAGCATTAATATTAGACCAGGTTCACCATCTGTAGAACATTTTGGCAGAATTGCAGCAAGAATAAAATGCTTTTTTACTAGTGAATTATACACTACAAGTTAACATTTTGGACACGGAAACATTTAAGTTTCTGCAAGTGAAGTCCCACCCACTGATTTGTAATAGGCCTGTCGGGTGAGTGGGTCCCACACCCTTGAATAATAATGAGCTAACGTTTGTAGTCTCTACACTTTTCAATGAAATGTGACTTCCCGCTTATTATGACACAAAATTACGATTTTTACGTCATAATAAGCAGGAAGTAAAACACTTAATCCTTATTTCTCCCATCTCAGGGGGAAAAAAATGGAATAAACCATGACCATTCAAAAATATGACTGGGTTTCTAAAGATACAAAGCTTAATGCAAATGGGTGAAGTGTCCCTTTAATCGTGAACAGTCTGTGATTAAATGAAATTTACAATGAATATACAAGGGGCTCTGGTGGTAGATTTTACACATTGGATGTCCATATACTAAATTGATCTCCATGGGATGAAGCTTGTCAAGTGTATCTTGAATACAAGCACCCTTGCATGAAAATTGAGCAAATGGTACAAGTGGAGAAAAGACTATATCTAATGACTTCATGTTTCCATCAACCTTCGATGACTTTAGAGCGATCCACAACACCAAAGTACTAGTAACAATAAACACATCAGTAATGTTGTGCTCAGGGAAAATGGTCTAGATGCTCTTAATTGGTGAGGCCAGGAAGCACGAAAAATGTTTTTTTGTTAGCTGGAGGTTAGTCTTTAGCAGGATCAAGGTCAGGTCTATTGATGGAATTGGCCATTAAATCTTAGACTAATGGACTGTGACAAACTCAAGAGCCTTTAGCCTTTTAGCTCTTAAAGCGCACCCAGGTCTTTTTTTAGTGGATAGATTTGAGAGAACTATATTTTTATAGCTTATATTCAGTTCATTTGTGACCATCAGCCATTTGTCCAAGAAGTTTTCATTTGTGTGATTCGTGGTTTGTAAAATGGCAGTTAGATTCTCATTAATGTTGTTTTACACATAATATTTTGTATTTGTCAATTTTGTTCTATAGCATTTTTGTGTCTACATATTCAGTTTATGTATAGTGCAAAGAAACTTTTGTATTTCTGAGTGTAAAGAATATTTGAAGAGTCCGATTAACTCTTTTCTACTATACTGCAATGGAAAGGTTTCTTAAATGTTAAAAGATTTTCATGAAACCATCAATACCAATAAAGGACCTTTATGTTTAAGAGTGTGCTTTGGTTGCAGGTGACAGGGCCAGCCTGTTTTGTATGTTATTGGTCAGACATGGTGTTACGGAGCAAATGGAGATACACAAGCAAATATTAAGTGTGAATTTGAATATGAGCCAGCTGCATTTTTGATGTGCTTCAAATGGCCAACCCAAGAAGTGTGAATCGCTGTAATCTAAATCTAGTTGTGAGGTTGATGGAGCCTAAAAAGGGATGTTCCTAGTTAACATTTGTGTATTTGAAATTTGAGCAGATACCTTATATGCAAATGGGTCACCCGAGGGATAATTCAAACGCAGGTATTGGACGGGGATTGTGGGAGGAAGGAGCTGAGAGAATCCACTTTAAGCTTTAGGCAACTTCACAACCTACAAAATGCCAAATGAAATATCTTGAGGGTCAGCATGGATTTAGATACGTTTAAAATAATGATTTGATGTTGTCTTTTATTTAGGGGGTTAATGGAAATGAGGCTTGGACTGCCACGACATGGTCCAACAACAACCCTGCCGACAACTGGAACTGCACCGAACAGGAACCAGCAGGCAATAATGGTAAAAGGAAAACATTTACAGTACATTATCTTTATCTTTATGATTATCTGTCTATAACTATCTACAATAGTTATCCTCAAAAGTGTGGGGTCAGTAATTAAGAAATTAATACGTTTATCAGAACTGACTGTAACACCATTTATACATTTATTTTGACCATGATTTTATATAATTACATAAATAAATATAATATATATATATATATTTAAATAAATTATATTTTAGGCTACAGCCGTCCCATGACCCTGCAAAGGTCATTAAAGAATCCTGAAAAAGTTTCACGGTTTACAAAAAAAAAAAAAAAAAAAAAAAAAAAACGTATTAAGGGTCATGTGACACTGAAGACTGGAGTAATGGCCACTGAAAATTCAACTTTGCCATCACAGGAATAAATTATATTATAGAACATTAAAATAGAAAAGAAGAATACAATTATTTTAAATTGTACTGAATTGTTAAGATTTAAGAGACTTATATTTAAAGGCATAAAAAATCGTACTGACCCCAAAACTTTTGAACTGAACGGAACTGGTTGTATCTCAAGTTTAACTTCCTCCTGTGTGAGAGTGTTTTTTTTTTTATTTGGGCACATGTACACTATGTAACAGGTACAGCTCATGGATACTTTTGCTGCTTTACTGTCTACAGCTCTATGTCATGTGGTCTGAAAAAAACATCTGCTTTGTTATGAGGACTTTAAACTTTCTCTAATATATCAAAATCTTTTAACATGCCATAGTTAAAGCCATAAATAAGCTCTAATACAACTGAGGAAGCCAAGTATTGTATGTGGAAGTAACTGGGTAACTTCACTGGTATTTTATAATAATCACAACAGTTTTCTTTGTTGGTGCTTGTTATAGTTGTTCTGAAATAAGCTGAGAGTGATATATTTACATTTGCCCATCCATATGCGTTGCATTATGAATACCGTTGTGAAATATAATTGCACTTCAGCATACTTTTATGCAGTCTTTTTTATTCACCACTACTGTAACAATAACAGCACAGAGAAAAGATATTGTTGGAATCAGCTTTTCCAGCTGATGAACGATAAAAACACTGACAGCCAATCAGAATCCATACCGCTTTTAAGCGTTTTTCAGTTCAGTTGTTGTTCTATTATTGTTTTTCAGTTCAGTTTTTCAGTTTTAGTGTTTTTCAGTTCAGTTGTTGTTCTATTATTGTTTTTCAGTTCAGTTTTTCAGTTTTAGCGTTTTTCAGTTCAGTTGTTGTTCTATTATTGTATATGATGATGCTTTGTTTGCGTCACATAGGTTCTGTCTATTCGTTTGATGAGGAATGGGACGATGATTCTGATGATGGAAAGTCAACAGGCGGTTATGGAGGTTCCCAGACGGAAGAGGGCGGGACGATACAGCGAGGCGGGGGTCACTCTACAATGAAAATAGCACTCAACAAGTAACGTTTTAGTTTTGATAACTGGCAATAATAATATTTCATTAATAAAATGAACTATAATAATGCTAATCTTTTCTCATAGGTTTCCAGGGTTCTCCAAGACTCCAAATCCAGAGCTGTATCTGCTTACCAAGCACATAGCTAAAGGAAATGACACACTGCCAATTTATGTAAGTTATTGGACTTTGTCACGTGATTTGATTCCATGCCTGAAGAGTGTTTAGTTTGAATAACAGAAAAATCAGCCTTGTTAGTTGTATTAACTAGTGATTTCTCTTTACTTATTATATGCCCCCATACACTAGCGTATATGCTAAACAGTTTTTAGAGATAAAACTCTTTACATTCGATTATCATGAAAACAAATCTCAGAGAACGGTCGAATAAGTACCAATGTGTAATTAGACCAAAGGTTCATTTTTGAGTTCTCGTTTAACACATTTATATTTATTTGATTACTGTTTATTTTGCAGGCGGGTGAGGTGGGTCCAGTATGGCTGTATCCACAAATTTCGTTAGATTGTGTAGTGGCTGATCCCAAAAAGGGTTCAAAAATGTATGGCCTGAAGAGCTACATTGAATACCAGGTCACACCTAATGTAAGTTTCTTTGAAACTCCTCTCAGGACTGCTTGAATAATATTGACTTTTTGCTAACGTGTCTTGGATTCTTTTTTTTTTTTTCAGACTACTAACAGACCAGTCAATCACAGATACAAACACTTTGACTGGTTATATGAAAGGCTTGTGGAGAAGTTTGCTTGTGCTCTACCCATCCCATGTTTGCCTGACAAACAAGTTACAGGTGAAATCTCTCAGCTCACTTAAGACCAGCTTCTTGCACATTTTGTTCACTTGCAGTAGGCCCATTCACACCAAGGACGATAACTATAATGATAAAGATATAGTTATAAAACTATACCACAACTATAATGGTAACGATAAAAACATTGACAGGCAAGCTCAAGCAGACGAAGTGCACTCAGAATAAGCAGAACGATATCGTGCATTGGTGTGGTTGCTAATATAGTTATCGTTCTTGTGTGTACGCCTGCACAGGCCTTGTTTTTGGCTGGTAGACTCTCTAGCATCTGTCTTCCATTCCTCTTTAGGCCGATTTGAAGAGGAATTTATCAAAGTTCGCATGGAACGCCTGCAGGGTTGGATGTCCCGCATGTGCCGACATCCGGTGATCTCAAACAGTGAAGTTTTCCAGCTCTTCCTTAACTACAAAGATGAGAAGGTGCATTTGCTTAAATATTTGTAAAGTAATAGACATCGAGTTGTATATACTGATATACATGTATATAGTCAAATAATGTATACAAACAGTTAATGAATATTCTGTTGAGTATTGACATGTGTTTGCTGATATTGAGATCACATACTGTAGAAGTGTTTTACAGTGTTATATATTAACTTTGGTTAGTGAATAGGTAAGTTCCGCAGTGTTGTAAGGCGTGTTTTATTTGTTGTTTCTATTAGGAGTGGAAACTAGGGAAGCGGAAAGCAGAGAAAGATGAAACGGTGGGAGTGAAAGTCTTTTCCACCATTGATCCAGAACTGCTAGAGCTAGATCCTACTCAAGTGTGAGGCAATATTTTTTTCCCAAAATTAATACAGTTTTTAATTTATAATGTTGAATTATAAAAAAAAAAAATCATCAAATATTAACCCATTTAATTCTATCAGAAAATGTATTCAATTAATATTTGATTCAAAATGTTAATTAAGTTATATAAAAATACCAATTATTATTTCTACAAGTATAAAATTAATTATGATTTATAGTTATTGTAAATGAATAAGAATTATAATTATTAAAGAATATAATTATTATATGAAATCTATACTAACATTCAGATTTTGCATTCATTAGATTTTTCTTCTTGGAAGAAATTGATACTTTTGTTAAGGATGCATTACATTGATTAAAAGTAACAGTAAAGACTTTGTTACCAAAATGTTATATTTCAAATAAATAAGTTTAAAACTTTCTATTCATCAAAGAATCCTGAAAAGAAAAATCTATCAGTTTTCAAAAAAATATTAAGCAACACAACTGTTTTCAACGTTGACAGTAAGAAATGTTTTTTGAGCAGCAAATCAGCATATTAGAATGGTTTCGGAAGGATCATGTGACACTGAAAATTCAGATTTTATAATTTCTTGTAATTTCATATATTTATTTCATAAACAATGGTCTTGATGTGATTTGTAGGGAGCAGAAGTTTGAAACGTACAGCCAGTTTAGTAGATCTATGGACAACAGTGTTAAGGAACTACTGGCTGTTGGGAATCTTCACTGGAAGAGATGTACAGGCCGTGAGTTCACGTACTATACTGTCAAAAAAGATATGTTCATTATATAAAAAGATATGTTCATTATGTTACTATTTTGTGATTTGTCCTTTTCCTGCTCCTGAAATTCTGCTTTTAAACCAACAGCATTGCAGAAGGAGTATCGACAGATTGGAAAAGCATTTCAGAACCTGTCATCAGTTTTCAACACCAGTGGATACCCGCGTAAGAAACTACAGCTTTGTTTATTAAAATGCTTTATCATGTTCACCGTTGAAATATGAATACTTAATGATTACCTAATCATGGGGTTTTCTTGTGCCTTATTTTCAGGGGAATCAACTTTGACAGAGGCATTAACTGCAACAGGGAAAACATATGAAGAAATAGCAGAAATGGTTGCAGCACAGGTATCAGAAGTACATTTCCTCAATATAAATACTTTCAAAAACTCTTCAGTCCTTGAACCTCTGCCAGTGCCGGTCACTCATTATTAGCACGTCCCCTTACATCCTCTGCTGCTATTTCCACAGTTTGATAGAATTGTAACCATCAAGGTTACCCAATGATAACAACATCCGTGATTTCTGTTTTTAGTTTTATCCATGAGTTTAAGCCATTGTTTACGGATTCAATAATGATAACATTTGTTTATCAGCCAAAAAAAGATCTACACTTCCTGTTGGAAACAAACAACGAATATAAGGGACTACTGGGCTGCTTTCCTGACACAATAGGAGTTCACAAGGTAAACCTTTCACCTTTTGCTTAAGCTAACGGGGAACGTTCTTGGAACTTTGGCTAACGCAACATTCTCTCTAAGTTATAAACAAACATTCTTCCGGTAACATTAATAGACTGTTCATTCAAAGTTGTCTGGTCTGGTCAAAATGTTATAGCACAAAAACGTTAGTTATACATCATACATGGATTTTTTTTCTGAAATGTTTTTGTTGGACATTCATCTAATGTTTTTAGATGTTACTACTTGTTTCAGAAAGTTCAGAGAACATTAAGTAACGTTCCCATAATGTTTGCAAAATTATAAAATGTTATGTTCCCTTAACAGCCTAATAACCAAGAAAAAAAGTTTTTAAAACATAAAAACCTGGACGTTTTGAACGTCTGGGTACATTTGGAAACTACATTTTTCATAACTTAACAGAAATTGCAAAACATCCTTTTTTATTTTCTGAATTTATGAATCTGTGTTCAATAATGTCATAAAATGTTTAAGATAATGTACATTTGGTTTTAAAAAGCATGTTTCTTTTACATCCGGTAATAAACTAAGTTTAATGATTAATTAAGAGAGTAAAGACTTTTTAAAATGACAATTTTTTTTTATTTAAAAATATATGTTTTCCGTATTTAGTTTTTCATCATTAATGAATTATATTTCAATAATTCATTTATTATCATTTGTTTTACTGTGCATATTTTCAATCAAATTTTCATGTTGATATAGTTTGTAATGGAAAGTAGTATAAATATTCAGTATTTTTAATAGTGGTCACTGCTTGTTATTTAAATGAGTTTTTCAATTATTCCCCCTCAGGCTGCCATTGATAAAGTGAAAGAGGCTGATCATTTGGTGACAATGAATAAAATCAGCCAACAAGATAAACAAACAATGGAAAAGAATCTCAGCACCATGTCGTATGCATTGCAAGGTACGTTAGTAAAGTGTATCTAAGACCTTTTGTCACAGTGGTCCTTTAAATGTGAACCTTTGTCCATAATTGTAATCACACACGTAATCTTAGACTTGCCATCTGTGTCTTTAGCGGAGATGAATCACTTCCATAGCAACCGTATCTATGACTACAACAGACTCATGCAATTCTACCTGGAGGAACAGGTGAAATTCTATGAAACGGTGAGTGGAGGCGGGATTCTAGTTTGTATGGACACCATATACACGATGAATGTAAAGCAGTATATTAAACAGTAAATGTAACGTTCTGCTTTGTTCTCGTTGGATAGATTGCTGAAAAGCTGAAGAAAGCGCTCGGTCAGTATACCACCATGTGAGGACGCACTCTATAAACAGAAATACTCATCAAACTGTGGAACATCAAGAAAAGATGCTGCTTTTGCTTTTTTTCATGCTAGTTCACAATGAACCATGTTTTTACGGAGCCCCTAAAGGGAGGAAGAATTATGTGATTGCTTTTGCGTTCCCCGAGAAACTTTGCGAAACTCGGTCTAAATGTTTTGCGAGTCAACGCAAAATTTCTCGGGGGAATGTAAATCTTTTGCAAGCAAATGCAATGTTTCTTGCATATATTTACCATCATGATGTCTCTTTATGGGCTCAGAATGTTTCTACCTAACAACATTAATTGTGTATTACTGCTTTGTGACATAGAAAAAAACTAGGTTATAAGGGAACAAACAATGCACATTAAATAATGTTATTCATTAACCAAATATTTTGTCCACAAGAACAAGAGTAATTCAAATCTTAACTGTAAGCTAATGTAACACTCCCTAACATTAAGATTTTTTATTTTCTCTGTGTACAATGAGGTCTCTCAGGGATGAATACACTCAGACTGGGCCTTAAACCAAAATGGGGTTTGTTAACGTCTTAATTAAATTCTCTGGCATTATATTGTTTTCTTGTAGTATGTGAAATTACATATGTCAGAGATTTAAAAGTGGCATGTATTGGATAATAGCAATAAGGACATTGTCTTTTACCTGTGGTAAAATGTTCTATGGAAAACAAAACAAAACTAAAATGTCTCTATATCACACTCGGTGTATATGTGTTTTTAACTAGCCCTATAGTGTGTAATAAATCTTTCTTTATACCTTTCCAAGTCTGCGGGGAGAGTTGTAATGATCGGCATTGATCTGCATTTTTGGCCTAGTATCAAAATAGATTTTTTTAGTTCAACATTCAACAATATCATTTTGGAGAAGATAGTAGATCCAGTATTTATGCTAGCTCGAAGTCAGTTTTTTCCTCTTCTAAAGAGGAAACTAAATCATTGACCTTAGAAAGGAAAAGGAGGAAATGAGCATGATGACCTCAGCATGTGTTTGAATTTCTAGAATAAGTGACCTCGCGCAAGGAAACACTGGCCGCATCTAAAATTGCATACTTCCCGATTAAATAGCGGGTGAAAATATTAGTACAGTATGTCCAAATTCACTGCATTCATTACGGAGTAGTCAAACACTACCCGGATGACCAACTACTTCCAGCGAGATGCTGAAGTATGCATACAATGGACACTTTACTATCGCATGAGGCCACGGAGAGGAGCTGTGAATGGCAGTGAAGTGACGTAACTGACACTGGTAGGTCAAATGATAATGACAACATGGTGAATGTAGTACTGTACATCCAGATTACATTCATACTATATAGAACATAATTTTTTCAGTCGCAAAGTAATTACAGTACATACCTACTCGAGAGTATACGATTTTCGGACAAAGCCACTATTTCTCTTCCAAATCTGTTTCCTTACTTTAAATTAAACAAGGGATGGCATAAATTTTGACATTATTTTCATTTTTGACCATAAGGTGTCTCTTAGTTTTGTCTCTCTTCTGAGACTTTAGGAAACAAAATACTATGCAAACATTTGTCAAAGTATGCGATGCCCCTCAAACCCTCTTGCCATGTTCATAGGCTGATCTGTTCCACCCTTCCTGTTAGTGTGTGATAGGCAGAAAGAGTCTTTATGGATGGTGCAGATATGTTTATCTCATGGCAAAGTCTGAAGAACACAGAAAGTCAGCTGTATATAATAAAGCAATATATTTGTCAAAAACTAAGACATTTTTTATACATTCTCAAAGAAGTTATAAAATGTAAACAATGTTGTGAAATATACATTTAGGCATGAAAAGAATGTACATTTTGGGATTATTTGAACACCTGTTACCTCTACATTACACAGAGTTATTGAGGCTTAAACAGCAAACATATTTACATGTGCCATGTGTGATATGATATCTATTAATAGAGCTTTCTCAAATGTTCTCTTAAACCTCTGGGGCTGGTTGCGACAAAACCTCGACAGTAATCGACAGTACCCTTGCGATTATTAAACATAATGTTTTTAATCTTTTTTTATTACTAAGTTTTTTTTTTTCTTTTATTATGACGATTGAATTTTTTTACATTGCAAAAAATGAGATGAATTAAGGGGTTTGTTTCAACTGGGCCCTAGTGTCTTAAAAACGATTTCCTCCGAATATTTCTATGCAACAAAGTAAATGTACAGTAACACCCATTAAAATGTGAAAAGTGTACCAATTGTATATTAATCTCTGAATTATTTCAAATGAATGATTATCCAAATACATTTTTTGTGCAAGTTAAAAAATTATTGATGATAATCAAATACATATTGTTTTAAGATTATCAGAAATGATAAAGTTGGGATTTTCCATTTAACCACAGTTTACAAACAGAGAACCAATGATGTCACAACAGTGTTGTTTAATGCAGGCCTAAAGCGGTGTTATGGAGAGAGGCGGGGCTTGAATATCCGTGGGCGGATCATCATGCTCACCTTCTTCAAGGAGTAGTAATCTGAGTCCTTCCATGAGTACCACACAATCCCATCAGGCCCCAGAAGATTCTTCCCTTTGGCAGAGTAACGCCCCCCCTGGTGGTCAAGACAAACACAGGACACAGTTAAGATGGTTGGGCTCATATTTCACATCTTGGAATGATTTCCTTTTTTCCTTTATTCATATACAACCTTATAATACACTCCATTGAGGTTGGCAAAGAAGCACTGGTGGTACCACCAGCCTCCGTGAGATATCTCGGCACAGATGTCACCTGTGTCTGGAGTGCTGAAGCTTTGCTTGTCATGGTACCAAGCGAACGAGTCCTCGACTGTACCACTGAATCCTGACACGTGGAGACGATAGTGGTTGTCCTCGTTCTCAATCCTGCCAAAGAAAGCAAGCTATTTTAGAGTTGTTTACAGAAATGCATCTTATTGTCAGACCTTATTTTCTTGTAAGAACACTTAAGAAAAAAGTGCAAGACCTGCACAAATCTATATTTTATTTTTTATAAATAACATTTAATTTTTTAATAGCTGATCTTTTAAATATTTAATATGATGTAATATTACTATTGTGTTTTAAAATTATTTCAAATATTTTATTACATATCATTAATATTATTATAATATGGAAGCTTGTTTCCGCCACATAATTGAAAATAAAACAGTAACTTAAATTGCGAGATTATATCTCATAAATCAAAAAAGAAAAAAAAGGTCAGAATTGCAAGATACAAACTCTGAATAGCAAGAAATAAAGTAATATACACAAATATATATATATAATATTATAAATTATGAGATATTAACCTGGAATTGATAGGGAAGCAAGTCAGAATTGTGAGATATAAACTTACAACAGCGAAAATTTTAAGACAATAAATCGCAATTACCACAGTTCTGAGAAAAAACTTGGAATTTCTGATTATAAAGTCTGAATTGTTAGATATAAACTTGCAATTGCAATTTTTTAAGCTTCCATATTATTATTATTAATCGTAATTTGTTTCTCACTTAAATCTATTAATACTATTTAATACAGTATATTTCAAATATTTTATCAACTGAAATCAAAAAGTAAGTGTTCTTAGTTGAAATATTCAGACCATCTTTCCAAATGTTTACCAGAAGTTCTGGTACAGTGCGTGTTTGTGCTTGCCATTCCAGTCCTCGAGTTCAATGCGAAGGGAATATTCTCCCTGGCTGGAGATGTCATGGATGTGGTCATTTCCCAGCCAGAATTCTGCGTGCAGATCTCCGAAGCCATCCCTGTATTCTGTCCATTTGCGGTTAAAATTGACCTTTCCATCCTGCCGACGTTGAAACATGGTCCATCCACCTCCTGGTCCAAAGAATGATTCTTTAATCTCAAATAACAGTCTCTAAATGCTCATAATTTATTCGAAAAATGCAAACCTTGAGTCTCCATATCACAATAAACGTCGACTGGAGTTGATCCCAATGAGGGGACAACAGTAAAAATCCCAGACCGGTGGACTCCATTGTAGTACAGTGATGCACAGTCAATTGGACAGTTTCTTACATGCTGAACCTCTGAGGAAACAAATACTAAATCAAATCAAGCTATCGTTACAAATATTTCAGCACTGAGTTCTGAGATGCCAGTGACTTAAAATATAGCATAGTTTTTAACTTTCAATGACTTTCCCCAAAAGTTACTTCCCTGTAAGCTCTTCAGTACCTATATTGCTGACCTGGGTGAAGGGTATCTTGGGCGCTGAGAAGCGGGCTTGTGCGGATGATATTGATCATACAACCAGGATTGCGCCTCACACGCTCTACTATCATAGTGAGATTGCGAATCTGTCTTTGCATGTCATAGATGAGTGATCCGTGGATGTGCAGCAGAGCATTGGCCTCTTCATAGATCTGCTGCAGCGTGTGAAAGCGGTGCTCTAAAGACGAGTTTATTCCATACTTCTCCTCGCTCTGCCGGCACAGAGAAATAGCATTCAGCAATTCAAAGCACAAAGTTCAAATGGGAAAACTAACACAGATACAGTGTAAGATTAATCTGGTGATATTGTTTATTTAGCGATTTGAAAGTTGTGTGAAAATGATCAAAATGATGCCACTGACTCCCAATATGACTGGCGGGGAAAGAGTTAATTTAGTGCCTTTTGTGAAGAAAGCAAATCTCTGAATGATTTGATTGACTTGTTAGCTCAGTACAAAGTAAATGGGAAAACACCCTTTTTGAGTCAATGACCTGAGAAACATCCAAATGTTCTTTGATGGTCTAATTGAAATTGTAAAAAGTGAAATGTAATAATTTAGCTTGCAAGAGTAATAGCACAAGCATTTCGTTGTGTAAAAGACCCAAATTAGCCAAAATCGCCTCTTTATTTGAAATGTATTTTAAAATTGTCAACCTGGGAATGATGAAAGGAAATAGGCCATTTTCTCTTCAAGGCCGTACAAACTTCTGTTATTGCAATGCAATGTATAGCTGTTTTAATTCAATTTATACCAACAAGAAACTACATTGTTTGGTGTTGCTTACAATAATAAGAAACATAAATTCATATAGGCAACAATTAACTTCTTGCACATATTTCAAGAATGAAAAGTTGTACAAGAATGAAAAGCATTGTTGGCAATGTGCTCACTACAGATCGTGTGTCTATTGGACAGGTTCCAGCACTAATCCTGTAATTGATCAGGGTTAAGAAGGCATTAGTACAGAAACAGTGCACTACCAAAACATTTGTCTCTGCACAATACGGAGGTGTAGCGAAGCTGCTAATATGTAACGTGTGATACACTTTGTTTAGCAAATAAACAATGAAAAAGAATCTCAATTTGCAATAATCCCAGGTTGCTATGGACACAGGTTTGCTTATGCATAAACTCATGGCCATGAGAAAAGGATGTCGTTCCCTCAACATAGGACCCCACCCGGCAAATTACGTCTTCCATTTCACTGCTCACTTTTCCATTGTCTTTCTATGTTTTCGCATTCTAGATGGACGTGTTTGACCGATGCGCTTCCATCTCGCGTCTCTTGAGTCTCACGCATTACACGCCGTTCTAACACGGAAGAGCTAGAATGCGAATACATAGAAAGACAATGGAAAAGTGAGCAGTGAAATGGAAAAATGCGTTCTAAGCATAGGCGTAATTTGCGGCTTGGACGGGTGCGACATGTCCCCACCACTTTTTGCATCTCGCGGCATGGATGTAACTAATACAAATAAATAAATCTCTAGTTAACTAGTAGAGCATTAATTTCGTTCGTTTGTTAAAGAGACGATCTAGCCCTGAAATGTGTTGTTTTTGAAATCAAGTGATCAAAGTTTTCGTTGACTGCGATCAGTGGCGCGGATACAAGTGTTCTCTTGTGGCCATACACAGTCTTCGTGCTTTAATCCATCGCGGAGACTCTCTATTCGTTCCGGTGAAATCACAAAGTAAAATGCACACAAACGTGTTCCTGCTTGATATACAACCACTGATAAACATAATCGGGTTTTAATGAGAAAAAAAATAATGGTCTGCCACTGGACCATTAAAGTACATGCGTTTAAATGTCGGATCTGTGTGTAAACGACAAATTAAACACAATATAAATCGATTGCTGGACATCGGTATATTATAAAATCATTACAAAATGTAATAAACAGCAATATGTGCCAATATTGCTTTGGGTGTCATGACGTCCAAGAATCGAGAACTGTTTCTCAGAAATGACCTTCAACTTTTAAAATAGGATGTCATGAGAAATATGTGATGGAATGAGAAAGGTACTCATAGAAACACACTTTCCTTGCTAAAAGCTTGTAGCTCTTACCTGCAATTCCAGCACTTTGATACGATGCCTGTGACTCCTCAGCTCCTCTTGAAGCTCTGAGATGGTCTCTTTCAGGTCCTGCATCTGCTGCTTGCGTTCTTCATTCTCACGCAGCCAGTAGGAGACCTCATCTGTACAGCGGAACATGTCGGGACACCGCTGTTCCTCCAACTGAGGTAATGTGGCTGTTAAACGACACTGTCCATTTGGCATCACTTCATTGCTGTATTCACCACACTGCATTAGGCCACTGCTAACTTGATGTGTGTTAGTCTGAGAAGTGTCTGTTTTAGGAAGGTCTGTGGATTTAGATTCTTCAACAGCATCTTTGGATTTGACAACAAGAAATTGGGCCCATGCTGCCCAGAGAAACAAAGAATACAGCAGAGACAACCTCATTCTGCAAAAGACTGAAGTTCTCCAGAGAAGTAAGGACTAGGGAGTGAAATCAGACCCGGAAACCTGTTAGGGTTCTCAGACTGGTAAAGCTTATTTCCTCATGGTTTAATGATGCCACTAGACCTCTCAGGAGAAGATGGGAAGTAATTGAGATCCTAAACAGATACCCACCCAGCATTCTGCAAAAAGAAATAATAGAATCAATGGGTAAATTGTGACACTCATAAAAAATATATAAAAATGCAATTCATAATTTTTTTGAATAGACAATATCATTTCTTTGAATATGCTTTCAAATGACTCAGTGACTGGGAGGGGATGTTCTGTTCACTGTTCTGTAGCAGTGAATGGACCGATTTAAAAGACTGAGATGTAGGCCTATATAATAAAAAAAACATTAAATAATAATAAATAAAAAAAAACGTTCAGTAAATGGATTTAAATGACGGGATATGGACGTGGATGGATAAATGTACACTGCATATTATGTTAACATTTATTGATGACAAACTTCATTTGAGTGGTACTATAAGCAGTGGCACCATAATGTACAATATAATAGGCAATATGTTAATATAATCATTTCTTAATTCCGCGCTTTTTTTATTAAATAGAGATATTATGTAAAATATTCAAACTGAACCGAAAAAGCACAATACACCATACCTCCCATGGTACGTGTTTATTGCACAACTCTCATGGCATACCAAACGCTGCCCTGGCCAGTTGAGGTTGACCTCACTTTACCTTGTCATAAAGCTAATTTTTCCTCCTTGACATTTGATTAAATAGTAGCCTAATAAGGGGTGTAACAGTCTTTGTGTAGGCTACAAGCCGAATACAGTGTTGTAGCGTAACCATCATTAACCAGCAGCACCATTAATCGCAATAAGCTCAGTGTTTTGGTAAGATAAAAAAGTGTCATTTTTCAAATTATACCCATTTTATCACGAAATTCAAACAATAAATGCCGTTTTGACGCTCTTTAGTGTGGCGTGACAGATCATAAGACGCCTCAATTTAAGCAATAGCTCAGCAAACACATTAACACATTTATGTTGTCTACGTGCTGGCATCATTGTAACAAGTAGAATTGTAGAAACGTTGTTGCGCCACATTCAGCAACTGAGAGACGTAATACCTATCCCCAATTTAGCATTTTATGTTGTGGTTAATTTTAATTAGTCATATGTTGCATATATATGCACTTCAAAAAGTCAAACATTTGTAACGTTTAACTAGCCTACGCTGCCTGTTCAAGGAGTGCTGAAATCAATTAGCCTACTCAGTCATGACTTTTGGCATAAAGTAAAAAATGTGTCATACAACCTGACCAGAAGATGTTCAAATAAATGTCACATTAGACAAGGAAGTTACTTGTAGGTTGTGTTTGTATAATTCCATACGCACTGCATAGGCTACGTACTGCACACGTGTCCGCTGGCTGCGCTGAGACCACGCCCACTCGCGGGAAAGCTCTGTCGACGGTGATGTCAGGTGATACTACTCTCGGGACGGGAGGATGATGACCGAGGCGGGAGATAGTCGGTACGGCCCCATTTACCAGTAACAGCGGATTACAGTTGTCTCTGACGGAAGTTTATAAAACTATCCCGTGTAAAATGATCACAACAGAGGCGGGTGTTGGCGGTGTTCCTCAGCTCTCCATCAAGGTTGGCTCTTCACAAAATTAATCCACCTCTTATTAATGCGATCCTTTTTAGGAAATTTAAATAAAGACACTGATCTGTTTTGTACATGATCGCATCCAGGTAGTAGTCTACGCATTTCCGTGTTAAAGGCATAGCTAGCTAGCTAGCAAACTGTAGTAATAGTAAGTAACTCGTGATTGAGAGCCAAACTGATGCAATGTGCTCTATTTCCAGGGGAGGGGCCAGCCTCAGTGGCCTCAGTGCGTCATCAAGTAGGGGCGTGTCCCGGAGCTCAGGGGCTAGGTTGTAGTTGTGGCGCAATTAATAATAATTATAATTAATAATAGTTATAATTTTGATGATTATGGCTTACAGCTTATGAAAACCTTTTCACAATATTCTAATTTTGAATTAGGGGGTTCCATAAACTGTAACCCATAATCATCAAAATTATAACAAATAAAGGCTTGAAATATCTCACTTTACATGTAACGAGTCTATATAATACATTAGTTCCTCCTTTTAAGTTGAATTACTGAAATAAATTAACTTTTGCATGATATTCTAATTTTTCGAGTTTCACATATAGTCCGTTCACTTAATAATGAAATGTCAGTGATTCTACATCATGTCCAATAATGGTATTGGGCCTAGTGTGTACAGTTGTGTAGCGCAACAGTCTTTAAGAACTGGTTTAACTATAATATTAACATAATTTATGTTCTGTTGTTTCAAAATTCCTTATTTAAGTCATGTGGTGCAGATTTTGATTTAGATTATCTAATGCCTATCTCCATATTTATTGACTCATATTGTCAACCAAGTCTTAATTCATCAAGCATTTCATCAAAGTTCATTGAAAGATCATTAGATGTACAACATGTCCTTCAACATTAAATGTCACTGAGTGAGAACAGATGCAACTTTACAGATGCACACATTGTTCATGAGCATAATGCATCCTGAAATTTCAAAGGCTAAAATAGAATGGCAGCAAATGAAAAATAATCAAGTCAACAAATGAGATAAGGAAAGTTACCTTTCGCCGGACAGGCAAATCTCCTTGTAATTAGGAACGTGGCAAGAAAGTATATGTCCCTTTCTCTCACTCACTGTTAGGAAATGCTGTGCTGTGAACAGTGTTACAATGGCTGACAGACATCTTATCCTCTAAATCTTCTCTAATAGGATTACATTCACTGTGTGGTGTGGGTGAATATACAGCCTGTAAAATATATGCTTGGCAATTTTACATATTGTTAGATTTACCTGGATATTTAAATATCTATCTAAATATCTATTCTAAAAATGTCTACAACTGTGATTTTATCATTGGCATGACACAATTTTTTTTACACTATTTATTATGTTTATGTTTGTTATTAGCAATAATTAACATTTAACTGGAACAAAAACACATTTAATTTAACACTTGATTTATTTTATTTAAAAATACAGGAGCAAAGCTTGCACACACTTTTTAGAATCTGGAACCTCTTTTTCCCAATGTTTCATTTCTAAGATCTTACCCAAGATAATTTATTTTCTTGTATTTATTAATATAATAAATATAACAAAAAATAACAAATACAAGATTTAAATATAACAATATATACACTGAAATTATAAACTGTAATTTGTTTAAAAATGTGATTAATTATTTTATTTTATTATTATTATTATTATTTTTTGCTTAAATTACTTACATTTTTATTCTCCCTGGAATAGTTCCTGTCTATACCACTGAAAATACATGTTCAGCATGCCTTATTTTCAAAGTCATTGTTTTATAACTGTGTATTATTAATAATTCGGATGGTAATGCATTTTTATAGTATCATTATAATCATATTATTTTTATTTAATATTTTCTGCGTATACATTTGTTTTTTATCTCCCTGAAGAGTTTGGCCCATGCATATTTACTGTAATTTTTGCCATAAATACAGCAATATATATAATACCATGATTTTATGTTTTGCATTTGTCTGCTCAACCTAATCCGCTACTGGCATTCAGTCATATCAAAACATGTTAATGGTGAAATTATGAGCCTTTCCTCTGCTTGTACGCAAATGGTGACACCCAGATGGCTTCCTCCTTCAAATCCCTCACCTTCCAATTAATTTCAACACAAGATTAGCACCTGTGTGTCCTTACACACCAAAAAACACATGCCGTATAATTGATTTGAAGTGCATTTTAACCTTTAATCACCAAAGTCATGTAAACTGACACGTATGCCCTTAAACCTAAGGATAAGACCGTAATGATTTGATAAGCCAGACATCAGAATGAAGGTATCGTCCTAATCCTGCACTCATTCACAACTGACTTCTAACTGCTGATTGACAATCTTTGATGGATTACTCATCTGTACCGTGGATGATGCGCCGGGGTTTCCAACCTGCACCACCCATTAAAAGTGACAGAGTTTGGTGTCCTTGAGGAATTGACGCACAGATAGCTTATAAAAGACAACTAGCCTAGACGAGGATTTCAGACATCAGAGACAAGCAACCAGACAGATCAGAGAATCTCTAGAGAGAAGAACTTTGGTTCGGCGGACTTCTTTCTGCACAACAGGTTGGTAAAAAATTCATGCAGTGAGGTTCGGTTCACTTTTGATTAGTTTGGTTTTTGCACTTTTGATAATTCATGATCTCACAGACATCCATTGTGTTCATAATGGCCTTTTAATTTGGGTGTGCAATGAAATAATCCTTTCGTTCGTATTTTATTGTGAGTACTGCCATCTTATTGATATTGTGTTCTATCATCAGACATGGTGAGGATGTTGTGTCCTGCTTGGCTCTTGGCTCTGGCTGTACTGTGTGCGGGTGGCTGTGAAGTTAGAGCTCAGTGTTGGGAAAACACTCGATGCCGAGACCTCAACACTGAGGAGAGCATCTTGGTGAGTTACAATATTCCTTGCACAGTTCAGTTCACCAATTCAAATTGTGGCAAATATTACCATTGCTAAAACTTAGGATTAGGAATTTAATCAGATCACAACTCAAACGTTAACTATATTATTGATTGATCAGGCTAATGATTTTTACCTAGCAAAATACTCCAAACACACTAGATAGGTACTATACATTTACTTTATATTGACCATTTTACAAATAATGGGAACACCAAATAACACTAATGTTCTGTGTATTATTTCCAGCGATAGTGTGTACCCTATTTTTAATGGCCCCGTCATTATTAAAATGCCCATGTAAATTTAAATACATTTAAACTCTCAGTTTTAGTTCCTGTCTCTGTAAAGCCCACCTTACCGAAAGGCTAGTCTGCTCTGATTGGTCAACCAGCAGCTGTAAATAGTATTAATGTACATTCACACCTTACGAGATTCCAACTTGTAAAAAACGTTCACATCCTCATAGAACTCGTAATTACAACTTGTAAACTGGGAATTTTTGGAGAGCTCCTACTTGTACCACCTAACCTCTGGAGATTTATTTGGCCATTGATAGTATTGCCATAGAAAGCATAATTCCCAGTCCGAGGATGTGAACAGCTTTGAGTACATCATGTATTGCTATATCGTAATTACGACATGGTGTGAATGCATCATTATATCTACGGTATGTTGACATTGGTAAAAAGAAAGAAAAATAAAAGCATAATAGGTGGCATTTAAATAGCTTCTCTGATTGGTCTTTTTGTATTTTAGATTTGCTGAAAAGGGCATGTTGTAATAAAATAAAATAAAATTGGTTTCAAAACATCATTTTTCTTTGGAAAATGTCAAATTTATGATTTTTATTTTTTAAATGTAAACTTCTTTTGCTCTTTCTAAGAAATGCATACAACTATGCAAGTCTGATCTGACAGATGAAACCCCCGTCTACCCCGGAGAAAGCCATTTGCAGCCTCCCGAGCTGGAGCAAAACGAGGTCCTCGAAGCCCTGTCCCCAGTCGTCCCCGCACCTGAGCAAATGGACCCAGAGCCCAGCCCTCGGCACGAGCACAAGCGCTCTTACTCCATGGAGCATTTCCGCTGGGGGAAGCCGGTGGGTCGCAAGCGCCGGCCCATCAAGGTCTACACGAACGGCGTGGAGGAGGAATCCGCTGAGACTCTCCCGGCTGAGATGAGGCGCGAGCTGGCAACCAACGAGGTCGACTATCCACAGGAGGAGAACGCTTTAAATCAGCAGGAGAAGAAGGACGGCTCCTACAAAATGAGCCATTTCCGCTGGAACGGCCCGCCTGCTAGCAAACGCTACGGAGGCTTCATGAAGTCCTGGGATGAGCGCAGCCAGAAACCCCTTCTCACACTCTTCAAAAACGTCATAAACAAAGAGCACCAGAGTAAGGACCAGTGAGGGGATTTTAATGAGAGGGTCTTATCATGCATAGTCAAACAAAAGAGGGTGGGTGATGTTACCGATAGCACTTAATTCTTGATGCTTTAGAGTTTATTCACATTGTATTCAACAATAAATCCTGAATTCTGTACATAGAAATGCTGTGGTGATTAAATACTGGTTTAGAAGCTAAAGGAACAGCAATTTTAGATTATTTATTTTTAATGTAATATACTGTAAATTTTGAACATGTGCCATAAAATGATTGTTTCAAGCAGAAAAGAACAAAATGGTTCATTTCTGAGAAACAAACACACACCCAAATCATTCAGCAGGATGTGCAGTTGCCAATAAAGCTATAAACACAGGTCAGACTTTGAATTCATAAAATTAGTCTTTAATTAATATTCTTATTATTCACACCACATATGTACATCACTTAATGATTCCATGTAGGCAAACATTCACAGAACACAGTTCTGAAGTCATATCCGTTTGCAGTGATAGTATCTAAACACAGGTTGACTAATTACGATCCACAGTGTTGTAATGATCTCACTGATTAAAAATTGAAGTTAAAAAAAGGTAAAAGCACAGACAAAACACCCAGTGCATGCAGCAGCTGACAAGTAAAGACTTAACTTTGATATTTGATTTCGATTTCATGCAAAATCACCTCACATGTAAGCAGTCTAGAACATTCCATCGGTTGAACATCATAGCCATATTGACAGAAGATAAAAACCACTAGTTGTGGTTGTGGTAAATAAATTCAAGGCATTACCAAAAGAAAATATTATAACAATACATCAACCTAAAAATGACTGCAAAAACTAAAAAAAAAAAAAACTTATTTTACGACAAGAAAACATGGTAAAATTTCTAAGTGGAACCGGAACAATATGACATGACTACACATAACACCATCCAATTTTAGACAAGAACACGTCAAGATGAAATTTCGCACAAGAAGTATATTCGGCATACACCACATTTACACAGTGAGCTTTTAAAGTGCTGCGATTAAATCTGGGAGAACAAAATCTTGACATACGTAACCCCCTCGGTTCTACTAAAAAGCTTCATTCACTAGTGCGCCTCTTGAGACCAGGGGAGTGAGGTTTACTCGCACAGCTCTTACAGTCCCACCCAGGTCACAGCACCAGTGTAACTACTCGCACCGCTCTGAGCGGGATTCAAACCAGCATGGGTAGTGGGCGTACTAGCAAGGATGCTAAAGACCGCAGCCTCCAGCGTCAGTCGCTAGTGCGCCTCTTGAGGCCAGGGGTGTGAGTTTTACTCTAACTGCTCTTACTAGCTGGCTTCCGTTACACATAAACCTGAAATTATTCATTTTTGCAAACAAAAAGGAAACACTGTACAAGCGACAAATGACACGCATATCATGGCAAAAAAGGGAGAAAACTGATCCCTTTAGATGGGATTTTGTGAAATTTTGCGAAAAAAAAGTTAGCGAAACTTCAGCAAATTTTGTGAGCAAAGTAGGTCCATTGTCAATCCTGAACTGTATGTAGTGATGTTTGAAGAGCCACTGGAAGTGTCACTTCCAAACCAAATGGCTTTACTTTGGTAAACCCGGCGAATTTGTGTTAAATGGTCGACAAACTTGAATTAGTGTAATCCGTATGTTTATGTCACATGTCCTGTTGACATGACTGCATTTCACTTCATAAAGTTAAATGGGTCTGCACCCTTGGACCGGTTTCACAGACAGGGCTTAGATTGAGCCAGGATTAGGCCTTAGATAAATTAAGACATAAGTAGCTTTTAAAAACGTGCCTTAGAAAAAAAATATATATATAATGGTGTGCATCTTGAGACAAATCAAATTAATTTTTTTAAGATATATCAGTGCAAGTTGCTTTGTGTTAAAACAGCTCATACTTGCATTTTAGTCTGGGACTAGGCTTAAGCCTTGTTTGTGAAACCTGGGGCTTAACTTCTAAACAAGCAGCATTATGTTGGTAAATGCAACGTATTTGCGTTTAGAAGTGACCTCTGCGTTAGACTAGACCTGTGATAACATTTTCCGTTTCTCTGCAAAAAAAAAGAGTTGCCAAGGCAGATTTTGCTCATTTTCAAGTTAGTTGGCCACATGAATTTGCCACGCTTGGTTTGAAAGTGACTTCTGTGTGAGCAGTGCTTTATACCGTACATCACTACAGTAGACCTTTTTTGCCAGTGAAATTTTGATGAAATTTCGTTAATGTGATTTTGTTCGCGACATTTTACTTAAGAAGTCTTATCACTTCACTCTGGTTCAGAAAAAAAAAACTATTTATGCAATCAAACAAACATTACGCAAATGAAAACTCGTACCCTTCACTTATTAGTGAGGTAGAGATGTAGGAAACTGCAGCGATTATAGTTATAAATGATGATACGGGACTGACTTTATTAATTTTCTTACACTGTGTCATTAAAGGTATACGCCACCAAAAATGTTACATTTTCTCATCATTTACTCACTCACATGCCATCCCAGATGTTTATTGCATTATATGGACTTTTCTAAAAAAAAAAATCCATTTGTGTGCCACAGAATAAAGAAAATCATGCATATGGTGTGGCATGTTGGCGAGTAAATAATGAGGAAATGTTCATTTTTATCCCTTTAACCATCACTTTTGATTGGAAAACTGCTTTCAGTTGAACTGGAAACATCCTATTTGCTGTATTTTCTCTTCAGCTTCTAGCCAATTTTTAAATTCAATAATTATTGCTTTAAATACA
The DNA here is from genome assembly GCF_016745375.1 of Pimephales promelas. The sequence continues at coordinate 1,264,376 of NW_024121099.1, read as the reverse complement.
ACTGTTATTGCAGCATGTAGAGACGTTTAAACATGCAAACAAAGCTTGTATTTAGCTAAACGGTTTGTATCCACACATTGAAAAAGGTTTTGGAAACATTAGGACATTCTTAAACAAATGTTCTTAACTTAAGATACAAAATTTAAGGCAGCTTAACTTTTTAGTAGTACAAGAAAACCAATCACTTGCTCTGAACAACAGACTGAACAACAGACTCTCTACTCAGACAAGCTACGATCATTTGTCAAAAAATTTTCTGCCCCTTTTTTTCTAGACTAAGTGTTTAAGTGCATATTTAACCAACATATAGTATATTCTCTTGGTTTGTTTGTCTTTGTTGGCATAAATAGACCTCAGGATAAAGTACAGCCATAATCCTTATCTAAAGTCTGATAATAAACTAGACTAGACTAGTGTTTCTCAACTGGTGGGTCGCAAGACCGTTTTAAAGAAACTACAACAAACCTAATTCTATGTTTTTCTGATGCAAGAATTTAGTGTGAAAGCTGTTGACACTTCTGTCAGACGCAGTTTAACTAAAGACTGCTGTCCTGATTCAGTATCTACGGTCAGACTCAGATGAGATGTTGTCAGTGTCATTATTCTAACGTTATTTCATGCCTTGTTATGTAATAAAGTCTCTCACCTCCAAAAAACAAACTTCCCTGTCCTGTCAGACATCATACTATGCTTGTAGCGCAAGTGTGGCGGCACTGCATATAACTCAAAGAAATTATAAGCATGCAATGTCGTAGTTATGTTGTCAATTAGTAAGTCATGAAAAAAGTACCAATAAATGATGTAACAGCTACTTCAAGTGTTAAGTTGGGAAGGATTTGTATTCTGTTCTATAACAACACTGTGTTATTTTGTATATTTTATTTGTGGCGGGTCCTACTAGCTTACTTACTTTGTTGCATTAAAAAATATATAGTTTAGTTTAAGTGACATTCTTACAATTTATGTGTGTGCGTAAGTAAAGTGGGATGGCACTTGTGTGTGAGTTGACCATTTATGATAAATACATTTACTTTGTTTTTAAAAGCAAATTTATTAGAATTTTTATTAGGGCTAATTATATCTATATACACACTTTTTTTAGGAATTAGGTCAAATTGGGTTGTGGCTTAATGACCATGGTCAAATGTGGGTGCGATGACCAAACCAGTTGAGAACCACTGCACTAGAGGACATGGTTTAGAAGACATATAGTTACACCTGGACATTGAGAAGGAGTGATGATAGAAGGATGAAAACAGCTGTATGAGGCAACTGGGGCTCCAGGGTATCTCAGTATACACAGAGGTCTGGAAAGTTCATTTCATACACTGGTATGGAGCGGGTCCGGCCGTGACCGTTCCCGACAGAGCCAGACGGACTCGGCGGAGGCCTATCCAACCGAAAGAGAGAGAGAAAGATGAAACAAATGTCAGTCACACGAGACAGACAATATAGCCTCTTTCCATTGTGGTCGATTCATACTGTATGTATTTTTACATAGTATATAATGTCCTTTATGCACAATTCAATGTTTAGAAAGGCTCATTTATAAACAGTTACAGAAGATCATGTACCTGATTGTGATTTCAAAGATTTGGTTGAGTTTATTCTGCAGTAGGGAAGCCTACAAAAATAAAAAAAAAACAGTACAGGTGGAGAGTTCATCCAAAATATAAAAAGATACGAACAGATGTATGCGCAGAACAGAAGAGCTGTGTTTGTGCTTTTTGATGATAAAATTAGAGCTTGAGAGTGTGTGTATACAGGCTTTCTGCATTAGACTCACCCTGGCCCCGCAGTGAGCTGCTATCTCTTCAAATGGAGCGTTCTGAAACCTCTCCACCACCTGCCTTCTGCGCTCTCTCTCCAGCTCCTCTACATTCACACTGTCTACTGAACACACACGCACACACACACACTCACGGGTGATTCTGTGCTAACTGCCACAGACCAGCCTACAAAATGTCCTTTTTACCCTTTAAAAGTTAAAAATGTTTTTGTATCGTCTCTTCTTTAGTCCTTTGTGTTTAATGTAATTTCAAATCATATTTTATAGCAATCTGTAAAGGGTTTTTTCACCTAAAAATTCAAAATTCTGTTATTAAATACTCTCAGGTCATTCTGGTTCTCAACTCCAGTCCTCAGGACCGACTGCTCTGCACATTTTGTACTGTATGTCTCTCTTATCTGACACACTCAGTTCAGTTCATAGAGTCTATCCTAACGAGCTGAGGATCTGAATCAGGTGTGTTAAATAAGGGAGACATACACAATATGCAGAGCAGTGGGTCCCGAGGACTGGAGTTGTGCCACCGATTTGATTATCTTTGGAACACAAATGAAGATCTTTTTAATGAAATCTGAGAGCTTTCTGTCCCTCCATTGAAAGCCTATGCAACTACCACTTTGTTTAAAAGGCAATAAAGACATCGTAAGAATGAATTTGTGATGCAAGTGATAAAAAGTAACACTTTAATTACAAAATATTAATCTCCAGTGCGCATTCATGCAACGTCAACACAACACGCATGAGTCATGGTGCTCTCGTGAACGAGCATTTTACGAGATTCATATTTTGTAAATAAAGTGATGAATTATGTTTTTTTGCGTTTTTTAGCACTCACGTCACTTTATAAAGTTGAGGTTAAACCACCGGAGTACTCTAATTATGTCTTTACTATTTTTCTGGGGGTTGAAAGTGGTAGTTGCGTAGCTGTCAATGGAGGGACAGAAAGCTCTCAGATTTCATTAAGAACTTCATTTGTGTTCTGAAGATGAATGAATGGCTTACCGGTTTGGAACGACATGAGGGTGAGTATAATTAATGACAGAATTACATTTTTTTGGATGAACTAACCCTTTAATCAGAGAGACAGTTCTGCAGCATTTCTATAATAACACCAAAGACATAAGCACAAAAATTACCCAATAGCGTTAAAAAGTTTAAAAGAAGTTTTTAAAAGAAGTCTTATGTTCACCTTGGCTGCATTTATTTGATCAAAAATACAGTAAAAACAGTAATATTGTGAAATATTTTTTTTTTACAATTTAAAATACATTGATGATATTTTACAATGTTATTTATTAATGTAATGGCAAAGTCTTCAGTCTCACATAATGCTTCAGAAATCATAATATGGTGATGTGGTGCTTAAGAAACATTTGTAATTATCAAATTTGAAATAGTGATACTTTTTACAGCATTCTGGGATAAATATATAGCTCAAAAATGTTTTTGTATTAATGACACTTTTGATCAATTGTTGTCATTTGTGATCAATTTAATGCATCCTTGCTGAATAATACCATTCTTTACTTAAAACAAAATATAATAAAATAAGGTATTGTACATACAATGTCAATACAAGTATACAAATCATGCAAGACTTACCAATGGCTTGTTTAAGAGTTTCAAATGTTATTTGCTCTGCTGTGGATCTCTGTAAGGATACAGATCATAGTTGAATAAAAACATACCTGATAGTAGATCCAATTCTATGAGGTGGCCACACACACACGTTACCTGCTCTTTCTCTGGACTGTTTCTAGAATCCATCTCTAACTGCAGAGAGACAGTGTCTCCAATGCTCTTTCTCTTGGACAGTCTGTCTTCATCTGAGTTACAAAAACAATATTTTTTATATACTATGAAGAATACCAGAGATAAAAAAAAATCTCAGCTGTAATATAATATTAAACTGTGAAAAAACAAAAAAAACAAAAAACGGACATGCAGTTTTAGTGTATTTAAATCTCAGGTTAAGGGTCAGACCTGTGATCTGTGGGATGTATGGTGTTGCCAGTCTCTCTGTGTTGTATCCACTGCCGCCCAGCATCTCTGCTATCTTAGTCTGCAAAAACAGCACCTCTCCTTCCACCGTCTCCAGCTTCTCTGGGATCCTGAAAGAAAAAGAGGCTCTTCTTCAGCCTTCTGAGGTAGTCATGATGATCATCGAGTAAAAGAGCACTAGGATTATTTAACAATAACTGAAAGGCTTTGAACCGAGTAAAAACTGTACAGTACGTTCCCATCCCAGAACAGATGTTCATAAGAAGTCACGCAGAACTACACATTTCTATTGATCTGTTGTGAAAGTTGGGTCTCGCAAAATGGTGAAATAAACATTATGGTAGTCTGTACAGTCTCTACAGTGGTTTGAAGACGACAAGGTGTTGCTTACTTAAAGCTCTCAACAAGAACATCCTCTGGAAGCAGGAAAGGGACAATTTTCTTTCTTGACTCAATCACCTGCAGAAAAAAAAAAAAACATCAAACAGACAGATGGGTCGATGGATGGATGAGACAGACAGAAAAACAGATAGATAGACAAGATATTAGATAGACAGACAGACAGATCACCTCATGGACGTGTTGGCAGAAGGTGGGCACAGTGGTCAGCTGGCTGATGAGGTTCAGGTAGGCAGCTGACAGAGCGTGAATGGCACAGCGGGTATATACAGGAAGACCCTCTTCAGTCAAGGCCAGGTCCTGAGGAAGAGGATGCATCAGTTATATTGTTATTATACCGCAGGTTGAAAGACACTTTAATGACTTGTCTGTAAGATTGGTAAATACTATACAGTACTTGTGTTAGCTTTTAACATTTATATTTACTATTACATATTTTTATGCCACTTATGTGTCTACATATCACAAGGAGTGAGAGAAATACCTGTAAGGCCAAAGCCAGTCTGATCAGGTCCACCACCACTTCCTCATTGGCCAGTTCCACACAGATCAACCCCAGCAGCATATGCAGAGACTCAAAGTGTCGCTGGACACTGCTTTCCTCTTTGCAGGCCAGGTAAATGTGGCGGTACAGCCTATGGCTGTGTTTCTTCATGAACAGGTTATCCTGCCTTGAGCATTTGTCTACTTTCAGCTTTAGTACCGAGATATCTGATATAATTCTGTAGAAAACAACACAAAAATACATTGTAAAATGTTTTGTCAGGTAATTTTAACCCTCATGGTCTACTGTAGCAAAAGTGCATTTTTTTGTAATTATATTATATCAATTTTTTCCCTCACTAAATACCAATTTCTGGCACGAAACTCTAGATGGCGCAGCCTGATAGGTCCTGACTTAATTTAGTAGAGATTGCATCATTATAAACTCTCCACCTTCCCCAGTTCTACCTGTATAGATCTGCTATGTTCATACATGCAGCAGCAGCATGTCGTACATGATCACAGCAATGTATGTGAATGTATTGGCGGCAGCGTACCAGATCTGTTCCGCCAGGAACAAATACGTCATGGTCATATCTATTACTATGCCGATCTCTCCAAAAGTTGTCATGGCAGAATATAGGTTAAAACTACATATACGGGCAATTTGCTAACAAAAAGTACCAAAACTACCATGGTATTGCAATGTTTTTATCTTTTTTTATGTTTAATGTTTTCTCAGGTAACCTTAAAATGTGGTTTATGCTGCAACATATGGTTTTATTCAAACTAAAATATTATTTCCTATGACTACAATCAAGTTATACCAATGAAAAAATATTTTGGAAGGGTCCAATCAGATTTAAATAAGTTATTAAGTATGTAGGTATTTAATTGATCATGCATGGTCACACATTTTTAGGCTTCAAATAAAACTAAATAATTTTTAGAGAAGGACTACACTACAACAGTAAAATGTTTTGAGTCATGACATATTTCAAATCCTGGTAAGTCTGGTTATTTTTAGAGGTACATTGTAGATTCCTAGAGACTTGAGTTAGTCAGTGTGTTCGAACCTGACAGGGGTGAATTTGTGCCGGTTGTCATGACGATCAATGATGCTGACGAGGATATCGAGAACAAGTAGACGGATTTCTGCGTCCTCCATCAGAGTAAAGGACAAGAGAGGGTCCAGGAATGAGGTGGGAAGTGCTGTCAAAATGTTCGTAGACTGGAACCCTGCTGTTACCTGAAGGAGACAGAGAGAGGCCGACGTTTAAAAGGCACATGAGATCATTAAACTTTTGGACTGCATCAGCAACTGTGGATATCATGAAACAGCAGGGCGAGTAAATGGCCCTCCGCATGGCACAGCGTGTGATTATGACTGACACAAACCAGCTCACCTGCAGCAGAGACTTTAGAAGCATAATCTGGATCATCCTACTGCCCTCAACCCTGAAAACAGAAACAGAAAAAAAAAACAATTCTTGCTATGCTGGTGTTTATCTGTGTTATTATTCCTAAGCTAATTTGCATTTCATCACTGCCCAGCAGAAATACATTATAAACATGTCTAATATATAAAGTCTAGGTTATAACCCTGTCTCACCCGGTGTTGGCTGACCCCAGAGACGGATACATGCCAGGCACAGGGATTTTACCGATGATGAACAGCATGACTTCCGAGCGCTGGTAGGTGGGCAGCGTGTTTGCAAATGAGCCTGTAAGCAAAGGAAGCTAAGTGAAAGATTGTGCCCAGTCAGCTAAAAAAAAACCTTCAGGGTGATACAAGACCCCACACGTGAGTCCTGATAGGCTTTATTTTGTGATGATGACAATGATCAATGTATCTATGTATCTATCTATCTATGAAATCAGTTTGACAACAGTCAATTATAGTGTTTAGCCACGTTCATTTTACAAAAATATTTGACCGCTGAACACCATGACTGCCTGATTTACTCAGAAACATTCATTGTTCACCTACCAATAGTTTTAATGACAGATTCTTGGAGTTGTCTCTCCTCATGTACTGTAATGACCTTGGAGCCCATGTTTGCAAAAGAGTCATAGGATCCAGTGAGTTCGTAGTCCACACTGAGCCTGAGCTGCTTCAGTAGAGTATTAAACACCTCCAGTACTGTGGGCCCTGTGAAGAGGTACGGCACACAGACGAAAATAAATTAAAAGGAACAATGCAGACCTGTATGATTTCTACATTATAAAACATAATTATTTCTCAAACATATAAACATAGATGCATATGAAATAATCAGCATGTATGTGACTTTTAAATAAGTAATGAAAGAATAATATGAGAAACAAAATCATATAAAAGTGCATATTTTGTCTAATGAGGTGGGTTTAGTGCTCCCTCTAGTGGCCTAAAGACAGACTGGTACCTATGGAGCCACTGGCTTCTATGACCGCTGCTTCTGAGATCACCTCCACTATCCCAGCACGCACTCTGGCTGAATTCTTACTGTTGGCATCCAAGTGGCCTAATAGCTGCTGAATCACTAGATGTGAATGTTGGGTCTGTCAAAAAAACAGTAGACATGGTTAATATTACAGTAACACAGATGAATATGGAAATATCTAATCATATTTTCATGCTTTAGAGTCACACTGAATGATAGTGTTTAGTTAGATTCAACTCTGAGGCCATTATTTAGACCCGTGAATAAATATAAACAGATTTTTAACACAAAAAACAGAGAAATGTTGTAAAGTCAACATAAAATGTCAATACATTAATGTAATTTTTAACTCCAATTGCAAAATTAGTAATATTTTAGCTACTGGTATTAGACTTTTGAACCATATCGTAATGTATAAAATATGTCCCCAAACACCCCATAATTTTTTATTATCAAAGGGCCATGCTCCATAAAAATAAGTATAGTGATGTATTTTGCATTACATACTTTCATGACCAAATTTCAGCAAAGCTGTTTGTATCTACCTGAATGGAGTACATAATGATTTTGAAACAGCGCACTGCAAAAGCTTTGCCCTCCCAGAGTGAATGATTATCAAGATGCCTGAAAATACAAAAGTAAATGATTAGCTTCAGCAAACAGAACTTAACAGGAAATAGCACATATAGTAGGTCATAAAATACACTGGCGTAACAGACACTTTTACTGTGCAATTGTTTAAGGCTAACAATGAGGACAAATTGTTTAATTTTTTTTTTTTTTTAATTTTTTTATTCTCTTTCCAATGGAAACCTCGACTAACAAAATCAAAATAATTGTTTTTAATTTATAATTATTAATAATTCATTCAAACATTCTCGTCCATTCCATTTACACTACTGTTCAAAAGTTTGGGATACAATTTAAAATAAATGTTTTCTAAATTAAAGTATTATAAAGTGTGTGTCATTAGTCCTGTTGACAGCAATACTGAATTTTCAGCATCCATTTTCAATGTCACATGATCCTTTGATGAATAGTAAAAATTAATTTCAAGCGTTTATTTGAAATATAAATCTAAATCTTTATGACTTTATGTCTAACCTAATGTCTTTACCATTGCTTTTGATCAATTTAATGCATCCTTGCTGCATAAAAGTATTAAAACGAATAAGAATATGACCCCAAAGATTTGAATGGTAGAGTATGTGCATATGTACTAGTAGTCCAGTCAATTAACATGATCATTAATGTCATCTCAATCATTCATTTATAAGTTTCATTTTATGCCATATATTGTCACATATACAGTATGTCCTTTATTTATTCAAAATAAATATTCAAAATCAAATTTAAAATTGTTAATTAATATTGTCAAAATATTCATGCCTCACACAGATGCTAAAGTATTTGTATAAAATGAACTAAAAAATGAAAACAGATGTGTCTCCTTGCTGCCCTCTTGTGTTTGATAAGGTACTGGTGCATAAACACTCACATGAGCACAGGCTTCACAGCATTCTTGATGTTGTCGTAGGCTGCTCGTCCCAGCAGCTCTCGAAAACATCTCTCGGTCAGTTCCACTGGACTTTCCTTCTCCTTCTCTGTCCCTGGGGAAGGAGACCTATCGATAGTAATCAGAAACAGAAAACACACATTAACCAAGGCTGAATCAATAGGCGATTGTTGTTGGCAATACCGTTAGATGTGGTCAGTGATTTCCCCAGAGGTGAAGATATGAACAGGTTCTTCACACAGTTCAATTCATTGTTCATGGTCTGCATATGACCCTCGGGCTTTGGGCTTATTAGGCTTACAGCCAGTACAGCAGCTTCTAGAATACATTACTTTCTTATTGCACTTAAAAGCCTGACTCCTTTAGGCTTGTTGTTATATCACACACTTTTCAATAGCATTCCATTAGAAGTTCATTAGCTTAATCACACAGTTATTAGCAAGACATTGTTTCTCGGAAGGAAAATTCACACTTCCATTAGACTAAAAGTGTCCATTTCATGTGTGATTGTGTAAGCGAGGCACCTCTCTGCAGCTTCTTCCTGTTGGAGGTTGAACAAGAGAGACGGCACGATTTTGTCCATGTGCTGAGGGTCCCAAATATTTGCCTGAAGCTCGTCATTGACAGTCTTCCTCACCACCCCCTGAAGACCCCTGATCCCTGCCATACGAATCCTTACACAGAGATATACACACACACACAACCCAAACTGACATTAGTTAGTCACGCTTACGAGACATGTGGATTTATATATATGGGTATTTTTATTCAAGTGCACTGCATGATGCAATTCAGCCCCTGGTGCATGAATTATTAAATCAAAGCGGGGAAGAAAGAATATATTATTTCTAATCTTGTTCCACTCGATCCCTATTATATTATAAATATTAAATTGTACCAGTATCTGAGGCAATGTCTCACCCACACACTCTCATGCAGGCATGTGTACACACATGTGATCCCTATCGCTCTAGTTCTACAAAGCTTTAAAGTTCACAGTAAGTCAATAAGTAAATAATTGTGCAATTAATTGCATTTCAATAATACAATTTGTATTATTCATAATAGAATTAATTATTTTTATTATTAACTTTATTTGTTATTTATTATAAAATTAACATTATTTAATTTCAAATAGTCTAAGTCTACATGAAATGTCACAAATTAAACATTTAGGCTACTTCTATCATTTTTAAATAAGTCATTTCCTTCATGTATTTGAATTGCACATACAATTTCCATCCATTTTGGATTACACAGTTTTAACATAAAATGTAAGTAGTTTTATTTATTTTTTTACGGACACAAGTTACACAGTGTACCTTTAAATATCTGTCCATGTTAAGGGACACCATGCATCAGAGGCTTAACCAACAAAAACAAGAAGAAACCAGATTTTCAAAATGCATATTTTTGGGTGTAAAAATCTTCCTCTGTTGAAATGCTGGAGAGACATGCTCACTTTGTGCGAATATCTGGATCCTCGTAACTGGAATGGCACATCTCACTGAAGCGTGAGACAAAGAAATCGTAGCTACGGTGGTATGATGGTGTATCCTCCTCTATGTTTGCAAACTTCACAAACTTAAAGAGAAAGAGCAGAAAAATATAGAAAGTTACACTTTATAGCAGGTGGCCTTGCCAACTTTGTACTAACATTAAATGCCTACAAGACTATGGATATATTGTGTAACTACACGTTGTTCAAGAAGTTTGAGTTGCGGTTAGGTTTTGTAGGATAATTAGGATAATAGGGGTTAGAATTTTGTGGCAAGGGTTGGGTTAGGTTAGGGGTATGTAATTACAAGTGTAAATTAAATACAATTACTTTAAAGGGGTCTTTTATGTTTCTGGAAAAACACTTAATTTCAAGTCGCTTTACCTTTTTCAGAAATGCAAGTAAATACCATTGCTGTGATTGACAAACTTCGTCACACAAAGCAATGCCCTCTTCCATGTGTATGAGCGTAAATATCAAGGACGTTTCGATTTTCTGTTTCATGACCCACTTTAAATGCAATTATAATGCACCAACATGTACAGTATGTAGGCTACATTATATACTGCATCAAATAGTTAAGAAGTAGTTTTAGTAGCCATCTAACAAGTTAGACTGAAGGTTTTTTCGGTAAATACACAGTTAGAGACTCTTTCTGGCGTGATATTAAAATTATATTCAACAATCACTAATGAATAGATGAATAGTGATAGAAGGGATGGGATCTAATCAGTAAGATCCAACATTGACATGTTGAGTCACATGCCTTAATCCTCAAAATTGCTGGAGCTTGATATTGAATATTTCTATATTGATGGGCCTATGCAGTTCATGGATATATAAAACATTTTAAGACATTCTATCAAAGTCTTGACAATTTGTGTCAATATTCCTAAAGCAAAACCAGTTGAGAATCACTTCTTGGTATGTTAATCTGTACTTATGCGGCAAGGATACTTTCCAGTAGGCTACAAGAGATTAGGATATTTCTGATTAGGATTTCTTAGATTTGAGATAAGCATCAGTTGCCCAGTGGAGTTCCACACCAATACATGCATACTGAGACTGAGAAGAAAACTCTGCACAACCCATAAATTCTGTAAGCATGCGCACCGCTTTCAATATTTATGGGCCACATGCCTTAAGCCCTGCCCCATCTGGCCTCGATCTGTAAAAAGTAATCTCTTTTTAATCTTTAAGCCCTTATATTTCAGAAGCATCAGATGTGAGCGATTTTGAAGTTGAGAAATCTCTACATTCCCATTAGCATGTGAGTTAGGTGGGTGTAAAGCTTTTAGAGACGATGTTGAGGTTTCACGTTCCAAAGTATAAATTAATTTTTGTTATGAATGCTTGTCATGTAAAATGAAATGAGATGAGTTAGAGTGGGCATATACTGTGTAACTGTATATTTCAGGAAAGGGGGGAAGGTCTGGCATGAAGTAATGGATTCTGTGCAGTATTTAAATACAGAACTTATAAATATAGAAATAAATTTAAACATAAATGTACAGAACAAACTAGATATCTGTGTGTAGCTATAGCATCATCTTCTCTATGAAAATAACTATTTTTTATATCATGGAATACAAATCCCCAATTTTATTTTTATTTTTTTTATAATTTTCAGTTTTAGGGAAAAGGGGGGAAATATCTTAAAATACTTTAAAAACTTAATCATACCTAAAACACACTTTGAAGCATATGGGTAACCAAACAGTTGATAGACCCCATTGACTTAAAAAGGAAAATACCATGGAAGTCAATGGGGCCCATGATCAACTGTCTGGTTACCGTCATTCCTCAAAATATCTTTGAGGAACTATCCCTTAAAGATGTCATACTGTGGGGATTGATTGGCACGGAGGGCTTTATATTTATATAATGTTACTGCTCTGCAATTGACCCTTCACTGAAAGCCTGACATCTGAACCTGTGGTGTTGATGCAGCAGCCACATCTCCCTCTGTCATGAAGAAACACCCAACTCAAGGTAGATTCATCCAGTGATCATATAGACCCTAGGTCCGAAAGCAGTTTTCACTAGAGTGTAAAAACAGTAAATGTTACTCACTGAGTTAGTGCCCAGGATCTGTAAGTTGGGTTTGTCTGCCTCCAGCAGTTTGCGCACCATAGTAAGGAAACTCTCCACAAAAAGGTTTATACTCTGACAGTGACAGGCCATCAGCAGCTGGTCCAAAGCCTCCATAGCAATACAAACATACCTGTGAGACACACAACTATGATACTGCCCTACCAACGATCACAGACAAATATACAGTGACAAATCAGGTATAAATAATACAGTTCGAAACAATCACTACATTTTCTTCCAGTTTTTGTTTTTACCCATATCTATGCCGGGCAACATCTCTGGATAGTCTTTCTGACAGGTAGGCACCGATACGGTCCAGTTTCTCTGGAGCAGACAAGGCGTAAAATGTAAGCTTCTCCATGTTAGCTTTCACCAAACCGTCCTTTAAAGAAGAAGACAAGATGGGTAGACGGATAGAGAGATTATCAGAAGAACATAAGATGAAAAATGACCATAAAATATCACTTTAAACTTTTCTCTCCCTGAAAAGAACATTACATAGATTATTTGTCTTCTATTATGAGTCTAATACTGATCCCGAAGCTTGTCTCATCATTCAGAAGAGAGACAGATTCAAATACTTTCCAGTTTTGTGCTTTAACCATTCATGGTCAAATATACCAGGGGGTTCTTTCTAAAATTAAATAATTGGCTTTTATTTGTAATCTGGAATACGGTTTAATTTATACTTTGTATTAAATCATCAGTGCATTTATTTATTTATTATTATTTATAATATTATATTCATACAAATAGATATTATTAACTTACAACTTATATTTGTACCCAATATTAGAAACACAATTTATATATATTGTTTATATATAACCCATAAATAAAATTTATATATAAATATATTGTGCATTTCCAATAAATATAATTTAAAAACTGTATAGAGGCAGTAGTGAGAAAGTAGTGAGAAAGCGAAGGATGAAAATGAAAAAGACATTTATATAAATAATTTAAGATCATACGCACTTTGCAAGAAATTAACCAAAAAAAAAAAGCATGCGTGTCTGTGAAGACAATCGGGTGACCATGCAGCAGACCTGCCAGGCCACAGTGGCTCTAAAACTAATAAATGTCAGCATTGAAAGCCTATGTCTACATCACTGCACTGATCCCTGATGATTGATAACCAATGGAAGCCTAGTGAACCATCCCTTTTTCATACTCCGTGCTTTTATTGTATCTGACCTTACCTCAGGGTCTTCTGGAAAGATGTTATCCACCAGCCGCTTATAGCGGGGTCTCAGGGCCCCACAGCATCCACAAACCCCTGAATCACATGGGACAAAGTGAATTAGAGAGCAGCAGAGCATCTCAAGCATGTAGTATTGATCAAGAGTCTTTGTAATTATCCTCAATGTGAGGTTTATTTATTGCATCGACACATTAAATAAATTAGACCTGTGTGCTGTAATCTAGTAAGTGAGGCCAGTCGATTCAGAGAAAGGCATTAATCTGTATTTAGGAAACGTCTGCAGCTTGGTTTGCCGGTTAAATAGATTTGAAAAGAAAGCATTTCGAATTGTTTTGGTTTTACACTGGCACTTGAAAGACCATAAAAGGCTTATGAACACATTGTAAATCACAGGGGGCAAATAGTAAAAAAAGGGGTCTTTAAATTCTCGTTGATGATAAAAGTTGATGATAAAGTTGATGATAACAGTTATACGCAAAGGTATGAAATATATTGTTAAAAAAATTACATTTAATTAAAATGAACAGCATGATTATTTATTAGTCAGTGCTATTTATAGTGTTATAGCATTTATTAATATTTTCAACTAGTATTCACTTTTTCATTTTGTTTTAATTTTAGTTTAATATTTAGTAATTTTGTTATGTGCTTTTGTTTAATTTACATTTAATTTATTGTCATTCCAGTTTAGTTTTTGTCATTTTAGTACTTAATTCAGGATACCATGGCAACAATTTTTCATCAAATATTAGAATATTTAATTTTATTTCAGTTACTTAACAGAAATTAACAAAATAAATGTTAGTTAATGATAAAAGCAATGAGGTTAATGTTCATAAACTTCTTATAAAACCTTGGCAGAGTAACATAATCCATCCATTTTAAACAGCATTTTTTGTGTGTTTTTTAATGAGTTTAATGAGTCATTAATTGAGGGAGGCTAAATGGAATTCATGTTCTTTTAAAATGTCATTGTTCACCACAGGACTACAGTATTTAAGCGACCTGAATGAAGGTAAAAGGTGATTAAAATTGTGAACAATTTGACTAGTCACAGCATCATAGATATTCTAGTCAAGTCACCTTTATTTAGATAACTCTATTTACAATACAGATTATATCAAAGCAGCTTCACAGTGATAACATGAAAATAACAAAGTTTGTGTCATCGTCCAATAACATGTTGAATATTAAATGTTTCCAACTAAGCAAGCCAAGAAGGCAACAGTGACAAGGAGCCAAAACTCCATCAGACGACAGAATGGAGAAAAAACCCTCGGGAGGAACCAGGCTCAGTCGGGAGCCAACGAGTGAACAATGTATGATTATGATCCAGGCAGCATTACAGTACATGTTAAAAGTCAAATTGGATCAGAACATTCATTGAAGTTGGAGTCAACACGCCAATATGGAGATGAGTTTATTGAGAATCAATGCCGATGGCTGTCGTGTCGATGAGGCCTTCACATGGCTGATGAGACTTCAGGGATACAAAACTTTTCCTTATAGATTCATATAACGCTTAACCTAAAATCTTGATGTTGAATCAAATCAGTTCATGTCCATGTTATTTTTTAACTACCAATTAAAGCTCCACAAACATGCTTTGTCAATAAACACACACACACAAACCCCCTTCTGGGCGGATGAGTCAGAGGCAGCACCTTGGAAAGACCCCTGGGAAGGTCGAGTCTGTTTACACCATCACCATAGTGAAAAAGCTTCATCATGGAGGAAAGTAAACAAACCACAGCAGGTGGAACGATCAGAGTCAGACTGCACTGTGCAACCACCCACACAATGGCTATTTTATTCTAGTCAAATATATAAAGGGATAGTTTACCCAAAAATGAAAATTGTTGTCATTATTTACTGACGCTTAAGTTGTTCCAAACCTGTACAATTTTATTTTATCTGTTGAACACAAAAGAAGATATTTTAAAGAATGTTGGTAACCAGACAGTTTTTGGCCCCCATTGACTTCCATAGGCTTTTTTTCCTGCTATGGAAGTCAATTGTCTGGCTACCAACACTTTTCAAAATATCTTCTTTCGTGTTCAACAGATGACAGAAAATTGTACAGGTTTGGGACAACCTGAGGGTGAATGCTTGGTAAATGATGACAGAATTTTCATTTTTGGGGGAACTACCCCTTTAAGGATAATATCACATAATCACACACACAGTATGACTGATACAAGCAATTTGGTGTATATAGAATCTATCAGTAAAAGAATCAGTCTACAAAACTCAACACAAAATTTAGGTATACTGACTCAAGCCTGCTGTCTGTCAAGCTGGCGTTTACCAAGATCGTGATTGGCAATTATGGTGTGTTTGAATGTGAGAAGAGCTGGAATGTGAGTCACACATTGGCCCGTGCACTTGCTAGTGTTCTGACACATCAGCGTGACACCTCTACGCCTAAAGCATCACAAGTAGAAATGAAAAAAAAAAACCTTGACAGTCAACACGAATATTTCCACCCACACACTCAAGACTGCAGTGAATCCTCTCACACTCACTGTTTCTCACTCCAAGAGTGTTTCAGCCGTCAAAAAAAGGGTCATTAATTACCGCAATGTGTAATCACTTAAAAAATGACACAAACAAACAACTATACAGATTCAGAATGCTGTGCATTTTAATTGACCCAAGTAGTTGGTTAGGAAAAATACTTAATGGTTTTTGAATGCTAGCTCATTCTCACAAATAAACAAGTATATTATTTGCAAAATAAAATTTAAACACGCATATAGAAAATAGTGACATTATGAAGACATTTTTCAAAAAAATTGGAACTATAAAGCCAGAACACAAATGATTAAAATAAATTTAAACTTAGGGTACGTTACGTTACACAAATGTGTTTTCATTTGCATTTTTCTTGAAACTTTGCATTTTTTGTGTGCACACGACAACGTTGTCAAATCAATCACATTCACAGTCACACGGATCTGCAAAAACATCTAAAACATCATCATAACTGTGTTATGCATGCCAGGTCAGTAGATGGGGGTCACCTGACTGAACATGTAATGTAATACGCATGTGCATGATGTCACTGTTTTCACAAATTCACATTTTTGTACTGTAGTTTACACCGAGACGATAACGGTATAGTTGAAAGACTTGTTTTCAAAAATTTGCGTTTTCAGGTTCCCAAAATGCTGTTGTCATGTAAATGACTGTCCAAAAAGCATAAAAAGTTTTACATTTTTAGTTGAAAACGATGTCGTGTGAACGCTTACTAAATTTATTTTATTATAATTTTAATAATAATATTTTTTATTATAAATAATATATAATTAAATAACAATTTAACTATAAACTTGCAAATCTCAGTGCATAAAAAATGATCTGTACCATGCATTTGTGCTTCTAAAACGGAGGACTTGATGAGCAGCCCTCCAACATAATCATCCAAATAGCAAAAAGTAGGCTAAACATTGAGTTCATAAATCCATGCTCTACAAGAGCTACAGGAACTGCATTACTAGAACTGCATGAGCTACAGTATATTTATGAAACGCAAGCACTTTGGCATTCTGCTTCTCGGACAGGGTGGTAAACACTACCTCCACCGTTCCCTCTGGTTTACAACCCTCATAATTCTTTCTTTTATGTAGGTATGTGTATTCACCTGACAGAATCTAGTCACACTGACTGAGCCCATGAGGCCAAAATATCTGCTTTTAGGTTCATTATTTTTACACACTATATCAAAAGCGGTACATTTAATGACAATGTTAACAAACAAACAAACACATGTAAAATGTTCACGCTCAAAATGCACAAACTACTAAATAATTTAAACTGGGAGTGCAGCATCAATTCTAGGGAAGTAAGTGCATACTTTGTTGCCAAGAACAACCTACATGCACATCTGCTATCTGCTTACGCTGCAAAACAAAAGCTATCGCTGGCACTGTGACAAAGAGGATTAGGTCACAATAAAGAACTAGTCATGCTTGGATGTACTACTATATGACTGATATGATCTCCTCCAAGCTGGCAGGGATACTAGAAGACATCCAGCTTTAATAGAGCTTATATGGGCTACTAAAACAATTACATAACACAAAAACTCACTATGCATGCGAATGAATCAAACTCCATGTTGTGAAAGCTACAGTATGGAAAATCAATCTTTCCAAAACATAAAACGCAGACTCTTGTAGTGACGCAGTCACTCTAAATACAGTTCCCCTGAATTGTTAGAGCTTCTTGAAATGACAGCTATATTTAGCATATCAGCCAACACAGATGCCATATCCCTTCAGATTGCCAAAAACAGGACACAATATCAAACACACTCACTCTCATAAGGCAGTGTCACAGTGAAAAAGCAGAACTGCAGAGAGGGAACTTCATGAGGGGAAGAGAATGTAATCTATTGATTTCATTTTTTTTTACTTTGTCACTGGTATCTCTACTTCCATGAGCAGTTAGTTCATCTAAAACTATGATTTGCATGCCCAGAAATCTGTATGAGAATAATGATGTGCCTTTTTGTTAAAGCTTTAGGGTCCAGAGAATGTGTTTCAGTATTGCTATTAAAGCATAACATATTATGTCCCAAAATAGTTTGCAATTGTTACCAAAATATGAATATGAATGACACATAGTGAGGTCCAAAAGTCTGAGAATATCCTAAAAATAAAATATCTAATTTAACATATAAATCCAAAGAAAATTTGCATGGGGATTCAGAAAGAATAAATAAAAATAAATACATTGTGGCATAAATTTTAAAATATAAACTACAATTCAAAAGTTGAGTAAGTAGCCAAAGTTTGTAATGTTTTTAAATATTTTTTTCTCAGCAAGGCTGACTTCATTTGATCAAAAACAAAATAAAAACAGTAATAATATTGTAAATATTATTACATTTAAATAAATATTGTCGTATTATTAACTATTTAATATTTTTATTATATTATAATAATATATATTTAATTTATTTTTGTGATGGCAAAGTTGAACAGTCTTCTAATATGATCCTTCAGAAATCATTCTAATATGCTTATTTAGTGCTTAAGAAGCATTTCTTATTATCAATGTTGAAAATAGTTGTGCTGCTTAATATTGTTGTGGAAACCGTGGTATAACAATGTATTTGAAATATAATGTTTTTGTACATAGTAAATATTTGTTGTCACTTTTGATCAATTGAATGCATCCTTAATGAATAAAACTATTAATTTCTGTAAAACATATCTAACTGAAACCAAACTTTTAAAAGTTAATGTATATTTAGCATTATCAGGGAAAACAAGTATATTTGTAATACTGACCACGTGAACTCTTATAAATTTATAAATTATTTTTATACTCAATGTCATGCCAATGTCATTTTAATTATATATATATATATATATATATATATATATATGCATGTAGGTAAGAAAAACATATACATGATTTGTTATTGCTGATTTACTCCTCTTTTGAATTCCTTAAGTGTAAAATCTGAATAGCATAATCAATCATCATATATAACCGACTTAATCCTACATTCTCTCAAAACAGTTTTGTAGCATGCGTGGAGAAATCTGAGTGAAATACTCAGGCCATTAAAAATGTAATCGATCTGGTTTTAAAGTGCTACAGCCAGTCGCACATCCACGCTGTGAGAAATTAGAGTCGCAGTCTGACTGCCTGCAGCTCACTCAAAACATCCTCGACCATGCGTGCTGGTCGGGCAAAATCATATACAGCAGGAGATATAAATAAATCAATATGTGTACATGTAAATGTATTGTTAAAGTAAATAACTGGACATTGCAGTGGTACGTTTTAGTAGTGGTGGAAAGTAGTGTGGATGAACCTAAACCGGTGTAGCCTGAAAATGAATGATGAAACCAAATATGCACAATAAATAGAGCAGAGCTGCAATGCTGCATGCAATCTGTTGCTTCAGCATCATTCTGCTGTCATTGCCATAATCTCCTCTGATGCACATGAATCTTTCCTTCAACACAGAGAGGGAATTACCATATATACACATAATCATGCACTAACACAATCGCCCTTACCGTACATTGATGGAAAACCTGATGAAATTCTCTGTTCTTTGCCTGAAGCCTCTTTCTCGGTCACATAGCCAGTGAGAGAGAGAGAGAGAGAGAGAGAGAGAGACACTCACACACAAACACTCTCACAGACACTCAATCACACACGCACGCTCGCATACGCCGCATGTGACCGGGCTCCAATGACCTTGGATTTTCCAAACACGGCACAGCTTTCCATCTATCAGGAACAATGGTGTTTTAACACACATGTGCACACACACACAAATACACACTCACACACAATCAAGCACGCACACAGCCCCTCCTCAGCAAAGACGAACACAGTCACACACCTCCTGACCATTCAACAATGAGAGGGAAGGAGATGAGGGGGGCGTTAGAGAGATGGAGAGGGTGAAAACACAGGATGAGAGGGGGAAGGATTCAATTGGTGCAGCTATGCGTCTATCAACTAGAACCCCTCCTCCTATTGCTGACTCTCTCTAGTCTCTGAGTATTTTATTGTTGCTTTTTATTTGTGTATGCCTGTGTTTTTTATATATAAAACATGACTTTTTCTTTTTGGCTGCAATAGAAAGAGTATGATTAAACATTGATTTTGAGTTTTTAATATTATATCTGGATTAAAGATCAAAGAAGAAACGAAAAATCCACTTTGTCTAAATAACTAATGAAATTATTATTCATGTTGTTTCATTTTTTATTTGCTATTTTTAACATTTTTTATATAAAAATACATATACATAATAAATATGTTTTGAAAATCTTTATTTAAAAGAAACATAAATCTAAGTGTTTTAGCCTGACGTCTAATCCATGGCATGTGAAATGGCTCAGTGTTAATCTGACCGGGTTTCAGTTTTAGACACAAAACTATAGCTTATTTATGAAAACAATATATGTATTTTTTTTTTTTTTTTTTTTTGTAGTTGCTAAATGTTGCATGAGTATTCCTATGTAAAAAAATAATGGATCAAATTTCTGACAAACAGAGAATCTGGCATTAAAAAACATCCAATGTAAATAAATTGCTCATGTACTACAAATGATGACATTAAACATTGCATGTTAGTCAAGCAGCATGGAAGAAACAACAAAAGTACATTAAATAGCCTGTAAATGTGCTTACCACCTCCAGCCTGATGATCCATAAGAGTACTGCAGTCCAGGAGAAGTCTTCTTGTTGGACCTAGACAATCAGGGAGACCTGAAAAATTAGGGAAACTTGTAAGTGGCATCTTCTTGACTGTCCCTAAATAACTTAATGAGAATAATATACACGTTTATAGGCTACTACTGAAGGCTGTATTTCAGAATCCTTTTATAAACGCATGGAAGCCCAAAACTACTAGTTTTAGACGTGTAAACATGTAACTTCATACTTGTTCACTGCTGACTGTTAATACGAGCCTAGTACCACCACCTGCCTGCCTCTATGGCTATTGGTCTGTAGCACTGCCACTCTCTCTATCCCATTGGCCCAGGATCTCTTTAGACTCTTATTGCCCTTAAGATCTTATTTTTAGGGCATCAAACAAAATGTAATGTTTATATAATATTTTAAACTGTAATTTGAATATTTATCTGATTGACTTTAATGAGATCTTTAATCGGTTCTTCTGAACAACAAAATCTCAAAGAACCGATTCTAAAAACAGATTCGTGTGTTTTCGCACCACCAATCGATTTTTTTTTTTTTTTTTTACTGAAAATGCACCAGTTCGTGCCGCACAATAAACCTCGTATATGGTGCAAGTATATATGGTTAAATACACCATCTTCTATTCAAAAGACCTAAACCTCGAATTACCATGCGTAAAAAAACACAAATGGCGCGCGCCGAAGTCTGATGTCAACTTATATATCATTCTCTTAACGTTACTTCTTCAGCAGGCAGCTCATTCGTCGTCTTTCGACCAGGCTTAGTAAGTCTGACATGCACAGGTGCAAATTGTCAACCGCTGCACCGAGACCGATTGTTGTGACGGATCGTGATGAGAAACCGTGAGAAACCGAGACTCGGACATGACTCGGACCGATTCTAGGCTGCGTTCTAGTCCGCTTTTTAGACACGCACGCACTTGCGAACTTCTCCTGCCGCCATTTTGAAGTGTGGTCCACTTCGTGGAGTGTACTTCAAGTCTACTTCATACGTACGTACACTATTTAGGCAGCTCCACAACACGATTATGAAGTCAACACAGGCGTTTAATTTACTCCACCACAAACAACTCATATATATATATATTATTTTAAACAACTAAAACACATACAGAATGCTGCATTAAAAAAAATCTTTAAAAAAAATGGGCTTAGCACGTTCGCAAAGGTTCCGCCAGTAGTGGGCACCTATGGTGGGCACTCGTGCAATGTAGGCATTGGCCTATTTTTTACAGTCTATGGCAATGACGTACATTTGAGGGAAGTTAGCGAGTGAAATTTGAGCTGGAACGCAGCCCCTTGTAAGGTTATGTCCGCTTTTGTGAGCTGGTAAAATTGATTCATTGCGAAGATCCGATTCAAAGTAAGTTAAGGGTTCATTCATTCACGAGAATTGAACACAGCCAATTGACTCCCTAGTTTGTCGAATCTTTGTAAAAGGGTTGCTGTCGCCATAGAAACCCTTATCTGTTTGCTATAATTTGCCCTTATGTTTCGATTGTACACATCATGCTTACTTATCATAATTTCCATTAACCTATTTAGGAAATATATAATTTGAAATGGTGTTTTAAAACTATATGTTTAGATTTTTTACATTTATTTTATAGTACAGGCTCTGTTGAATCTGTTGTTTTCAATCCCGTGATCAAATAACGTTAGTCGTTGCTAGGGCAGCTAGCCCGTTAGCATGTCGAGTTTTAAACATATATGCATGCAAAAATACCTGCTGTTTTTGTCGGCAGCACATCATGTGTGAAATGTACTTACGATTCGGATTTATGGACAAATTTTATCCATAATATTCCGTGACACACCGGTCCTCTGTTAGCCATATAACTAGCAGGCTGTTTACTCTGTTGACGTACCGACTCAAACAGTCATACGTGAATTCTGGGGATATTTCATCTCCTCATTTTTTGGAAGTGGTTTGGGAATAAGTGCAATATGGACACGAATGTTCAGAAGAGGCGAGAAAACAAGAAGTCGTTACGGGTTAAGGTTATTAGTCTGGGAAATGCCGAGGTGGGAAAGGTAAGAATATAACGTGAACGTTACTGTTATCATGAACCATACAGACATCAAACTTAATTCTCTTTTTAAGATGTATGCTCCTTTTAAAATGATTTCCCTTTGCATGTGTATTTAATGTAAATAAATACTGATACTGTAAACATTATTTGATAGTAATCTGTTTTGCTTTAAATGTAGGAGCTTTTCATTCAGTAGGATTTTGTTTTTTGGGTATCCTGCATAGTGTGTAGCATACTAGGTTACATAAAACATATGTAATATTTCTTAATATTTTTTTCTTTCAGAGCTGCATTATTAAACGATACTGTGAGAAGCGGTTTGTGCCCAAGTATCTAGCCACTATTGGGATAGATTATGGCGTAACCAAGTAAGTGATGTGGGTTTTACAAATAATGTTCGTGTTTTCTCAAATGTAATGTTCTAAAGGCAGCCAGCAATAATTTAATCTAACATCCTTTCCAAAATGTATCATAATCATGGCACATAACGCACATATTTTGTATCCTACTGGTTCAAAATATTATCACTTATAATTTTGTTATCATGTATTCATTAATTCTTTAACTGATTGTATCTACCTTTTTTTTGCATTAATGTTAAATATTCAATATGAAAAAGTAATTAATAACCTTATATTTTTTCTTTAAACATTATTAAAGAGATTTTTTTTTTAGCACTTATTGGTGCACTAGCACATACTTGTTGATGCACTTAAAAAAAGAGAAGGTACATTAATTCCATAAATAAAGTACAATTACTGTGATTCACTGATGGGATGTAAATGAAACCTTTTTTTTTTTCACCTCTAGGGTTCAAGTTCGAGACAGGGAGATAAAAGTAAACATTTTTGATATGGCTGGACATCCTTTCTTTTATGAGGTATTGCTTACTTTGTTTTATATTTGTATGTGTACACACATTATAGAGTAATATGAATAATTATGTCGAAACAAATGTTTCTTTTTATTATAGAATGTAATCCATAATTGTTTTTTTTGTTACTGCTCTATTAATACATCTAAATAACCACAGTGTGGTAGTATTGAGCTGCTATCAATGTGTAACACCTGAAGTCAGCATGAAACAGAAGTTGTGGTTAAAGATTATGAGGGTACATGAATAAATAAAATAAAATGTGTGCAATAATACTGCAATATTTCATTCAAAAACTAAAAATTTCAGTTTTTATTTCATGATGACTTAAAATGACTTGTCATCTATTATTGCATAGAATTTGATCCCAGGTTAATATAGCTGATTCTGTGTATTTTACAGGTTCGCAATGAGTTTTATAAGGACTCTCAGGGGGTGATTCTGGTCTATGATGTTGGTCTGAGGGAAAGTTTTGATGCCCTAGACAGCTGGCTCACAGAGATGAAGCAGGAGATGGGCTCACAGGCCAACATGGAGAACATCATCTTTGTTGTGTGTGCCAACAAGGTGCCACAAGTGTTTAAATATCTGTATTATTTTTTATTTATTTGAGATTGACTGTTATAAAGTGCTGTTGTTCACCCTAAAAGGTTGACCTGACGAAAAGGCGAGTGGTGGATGAGAGTGAGGGGAGACTTTGGGCCGAGAGCAGAGGATTCCATTACTTTGAAACTTCTGCCCAGAGCGGTGAAGGCATCAATGAAATGTTTCAGGTGTGTGTCTCATTCAACTCTTTTCCGTTTACAAACCTGCTGTTGTGTCTGCTGTTGTGTTTTTAATGAATGACTGTTGTTTACCTTCTGTGTGTGCACCTCTAAAGGCCTTTTTCTCCTCCATAACTGACATGTGTGAAAATGGAGGGAAGAGACCTACTCCAGAGGTCAACGTAGGTTTTACCAAAGAGCAGGCCGACACCATCCGACGCATTCGCAACAGCAAAGACAGCTGGGATATGCTGGGGGTTAAACCTGGGGCCACAAGGTGAATCTTATGCTATATCCTACAGGTCTCTACTAGTGCTGCTGAAAGTTTGCTGAATTTAATCAAAAATACAGTAAACTTAAAGGCTTTAAAGGTTTAGAAACAACCAAAACAAGACTTATAGGCAAGGGGACAGTGGTGAAACTGATGGAAACCAAGACACACTGACAGAGAACTAAAGAAAGAGAGAAGCGTAAGTAGAAAATCAGCGCAGAAAATGGGAAACAGGTGTGTGAGTAATGAGAGTGAGAGCATTGATTATGATGGGATTCAGCTGTGATGGTAGAGTGAGGTGAACTGAAAATCAAGACATATACAGCAGAAAGGCTGAAGATCAAACCAGAGTCCTGACAACAGTAGTATATGTATCTACATTTGCCTGATGCAGCATATTGACAAATTTTTAAACTGAATAATTTCTGATTTCTTGTGAAGTATAAATTTATTTGATGGTGCAAACTAGTGATCGACTTAAAAAATAGTGGCCAATGTGGATATCTAAAGAGCATAAAATGTCAGGTATGTGATATATCATATGACTTATGAATAATAAATAAATAAAATGATTATCAATTTATTTAAATAAATGGCAAATTAAATGTTATGCTTGAAATTAAATTTTAAAATTAAGTAAATTAAATATGAAATATATTACTGTAATCATATTTGCCACTGGGTTTAAAATGTTGTTCTGTAACGGTGTTTAACCATTCCTATGGTTCCTATTCCTATGGACATGTTGCCCCTCCATCTTGAAAGTACATTAGCCAAAGAGGGACATACCCGTTAATTCAAGCTTCACCTTTCGCGTTTACGTTTGAGTTAACACTCATGGACGAGGTCGAACTGGTCTTGGACTACATTGGCCACTGTAGGAGTTAAAACGAAATCGGAATTGAGAGGAACAGAAACTAATATTCACTGGATGGTCATATACCTTTTCACCGCTAGATGGGGGTAAAAATCACACAGTGTAGCGTTACATAGTGTACTTTTTAAGAAAGCCAAAGCTAGTACTTACTAATTTGTTTTCTGGAATGTTTAGTAGAATGTCAGAACAAACAGTAAATACAATTTGATACATGTATTTCTTATTTAATTATAGTATTTCAACATGATTGATGCAACACACTGCAGGTTGAGTTAGCTTGGCTGGTTAAATCATGTGGGTCACGACCATTAGAGAATGCCTGCAATCCAATTACCATCCCTAAATTCTCTCCTGCCAGCCTAATCAGCCTATTTGAGATCTCCCCAACACCCCGAGAAGCCAATCATGAGCTTGTGTCATTCCTCATGCCAGACCAATCACGGTCCTTGTACAGGGCCAATCTTCATTAACTGATTCTTTACTGTGATCCCTCTTTAGTGAGGCCGCAATGTTTTGCTATATCAGCATTTTAAGCCTGTTTGATGTGTGGAAACTGAGACTAATAGGTTTTTCTCATTTCGTGTTCATAGGGAGGAAGTCAACAAGGCATACAGGAAGCTGGCTGTACTGCTGCACCCGGACAAGTGTGTGGCCCCAGGCAGTGAGGATGCCTTTAAAGCAGTGGTTAACGCTCGCACGTCCCTCCTCAAGAATATCAAGTAGGAGTGTGTGTGCCCAAACATAAGTGCATCTCACATGGTTTCCATTACAAACATATTCCTCATTATGTCTGAGATATGCCATACAACATATTTTTTTAATCTTCATTGTGCCATTGAAACATTATTTATTTTAAATTATTTTTTTTAATTGCTGGCTGTGGTGTTTTCTTTGTTGAATTTGTATTATATATCTATTTATGTATAATTTTGATTATTAATTGTGCGTTAAAAACCTTGCGTGAGCCAGGGCAGTTTAAATATGCTGTCACAATATTTGAAGTACAAATAACATTGTAACACCACAAAAGTGTTTTGTTTGTTTTTTCGCCTCAAGATTTCATCAAAAACCAACAAATGACCCTTTAAGACTATCAAAAACTTAACCATCTTCCCTTGTTTTAAGTTGATCAGCTTCACATTGCCATTAGTTGGAGTTGGAGTTCCCTTCTCAGTGAAGATTACGCTTAAGACACATGGAGAAGCCCGTGGACTCTAACAAAGACTTAGTTACAGATGAGTTTGATGTACAGCTATGGTATGACATAGTCACCAAAGTTGTCCTGTTTACTTTAAAATGTAACATACATGTTCATGTCAAGTTGTGATAGTGAAAACAATGCTTTAAGCCCAGATAATATGTACTTCACATCACCTTAGAGCATGAGGATGACTTAGGTGGACCGTTCCTTTTCCCAGTCTGTCCTGCTTTGCTCCCATAGACATACAGTTGAAAGACCTTTTATTTTCCTACTTATTTGTGAGTCAGATTTAGCATTTTAAATGCTGTTGTTTAATCCCAATGCATCTTGCGAGGATACCATAATCTACATGGGTGATTCCCAGTTTCCCCCGTGCTTCACCTTAACGCACTACAAAGAGGAAGGCACCAAACTGAACTGCAACTTAACCAATACCTTTGCTTCAGTGCAATTTAACAGTAGGGCTGGGCTTTAAAAATCCCAAGTCTTGATGACATTTGATGACAGATTCTGCTAACTAGTGTTTTGATGAGAATCAAATTTGAGGACAAACATCAATACATTTAAATCAACCTGTTCAAGAACTGTGGTATTTCATGCAAATGCAATTTGTTAATTTGACTAAGGTTATGTACTTTTGGTTATTAAATAGGCTTTTTTTTTAAATAATGGATTTACCAAACATACACTACCGTTCATAAGTTTAGAGTCAGTACATTTTTTTAAAGGAATTAAGAAAGGCTGTGTTAAATTGATCAAAGGTGAAAGTACATTATACAAGATATTTACATAGTTATAAAAGATTTCTATTGGGAAAGATTCTATTCTATTAATCTTTTCTGAGATATTGAATATTGAGGCCGGCTACACAATACTCGTTCCCTCATCTAGAGAGAACCGAGGTTACGTTGGGTAACCGATTCGGTAGCTTGTGTATATATACACATATATATGGTTGTTTTCTCTACTTTGAACTGTAATAACCATGAAAGGAACTCTCTGTGAATCTGTCACAGTGATGGTATCTGATCCCAGGATAACGAAAGAATAAAGGAGCTTTGTTTACACCAACATTAGATTAGATAAAAATAACGCAGACAAAACTGTTACATTAGCAGAGCATTGTAGATGTGCCAACATGCATTAGTTCAACAATGTTTTGTTTGGCCCTTGTATATTAATAATATTCACTGTAATGCAAGTGTATCAAATGTATTTTTTTATGGAACCATGGTGTTTACAACATGATGTGGGTTCACATGTGCAATCTAACCATTATTTATATTTTCAAACAAGTTCACGTTTTGTGATCTCTATTTCATGTTTATTTCGAAGGGCATTTGATAATGTGATGCCTTATTCTCTATGATAGACTATGTAATGTATCTGAACAATGTTTGACTGTTGCGTCATCTGTAGATGTGAAAAGATATTTCATTAGCTACCCTTACTACACATTATCTGGAATCACCTTTGTTTCCACCTTTTGGTTCATTGTGTGACATTGATATGTTTGAGTATAAAATGTGTTAAAGCATGAATAAGAAGCATGTTTGTGATTATGCAGAAAAGAAAGATGTGGCAAATGAATGCCAAGGCCACTGCTCAATGGGGAAAAGTGTCTCTGTTTTATGCACAGAAGCATTCACTTTCTTCATTCGGCTAATATAGCGTATAAGGAAAGCACCAAACCGAATAAAGGAATAATTTTAAATCACTTTTGGTCCCTTTTGATTTCTTCAAATCTCCTCAACCACCACCAATCTCTTCAACCATCACCAATGTGCAGCATCCACCTGGATGATGTGACGGCAGCCATATTGCGCCAGACACCCACCATACACCAGCTTATTGGTGGAGAGCAGACAGTGATGAAGCCAGTTAGTGTTTATACATGGGGGATTATTAGGAGGCCATGATGGACAGAGGCCACTGGGCAAATTTGGCCAGGACACCGGGGTTACACATCTACTCTGTCGAAAGTCATCCTCGGTTTAACATCTCATCTGAAGGACACTGCTTTTTGATCTCTATACTGGGGCGTTAGGACCCACAAAGGCCACAGGGTGAGGCCTCACTAACACCTCTTCCAGCAGCAACCATAGTTTTCCCAGGTCTCCCATCCAGGTACTAACCAGGCTTAGATTCAGTCTTGGGCTACAGGATGATATGGCTGCTGGCTTTAGAAATACTACGAAAATTAATCCAGGGGGTTAAATGCAACTCAAGATTGTTTAGCCCAAGTCATCCACTAAAGTGACTGAAACAGATGGTTCAGTCACTTTCTGACCTGGCACATATTGCTGGTAACCAGATCAGTGAGAAGCACTTTATCCAGCTTAGTTCCCTCATTCTCTGAATCAGTGACCTAGCCTGCTAAGTGCTAACTAAAACCCTGCTTTGTGTCTGCACAAAAGCAGATGTCAACCAATCACAAATTATCACTTGTTCTCCTTATAAAGTACTTATGTATCTGGGCAAGATGGACTAGATATTGTGAAAACAAAAAAACACTTTAAACCAACTATTTGAAACATGGAGTAAACAAAACAGGGCTTTCCAACAAATACATTTACAGAGCAATTAGATTTTAAACTAGCTCTTGCCTCCACACATAAACTCACCAGCCCATGGACATTATCCTGTTAGCTGTGAGGCCTTACTGGATCACATGCGCTATTGCTGAGTAGATAATCCCCTATATTCAAACCTATTACTACCTGTGTGCGTGTGTATCTCTGTGCATGTCCATTAGATCCCAAACTCCTCTTTCACTGACTGTGCTGAGTTCAAGTCCACTTATTTTTGCCTCTAACATATCTATCAAGAGTCAAAATTCTTGAATAGGATAAGCTTCAGCAGATTGTTCCCTGCTACCTCTGGGAAATGGTCAGACAGGGTCAGGACAGCTTTTCAGACCATCTGGCAGAGCAATCACTTCATAACCCGAAGACAACGCTACTCAACTCTCAAGACAGAGTCAATCATCCGCAGACAGGGCGTCTTTTTCAACTGGACGGAGGTTGTATTATATTTACATCGCTATGCTTTGCATAGTTATGGTGCATGGCATGGCAGAAGGGAAAACTGTCAAAGAAGACTCATTCTGCACTCAGCTGCTGAGCATTACACCACTGAGGGACAAGAATTTGCCATATTAGATATTTGCTTGTGTCTGGATCAGTTTACCTGGGCTACTGTTCATGGCAGAGCAGATGCATGCATTGTTACAAGATTTATCAAGCTTGCAACACCACATCAATGGCAAGTATCCTTCCATTTATTGCATGTGGATACATAGTTTTAATCAATTTTGTTCTCTGGTAATTTTTATTATTAAATCATTTGGGGGATATTGAACTTGTTCTAGGGGTATTTTGGGGGGTATTGAACTTGTTTTGGGTGACTTAGAGTGCATTAAACTTGTTTTTGATGTATTCTTCTGAGGGGCATTTTATGTGCATTTGTTTTGACGTATTATCATTTTACATGCATTGTTAAATCATTTTAAAGTTTGTTTTTTGAGATACATACATGTTCCATCTACACTATTAAATCTTTTTTCTCTCTTGTTTCAGGTTTGTGCAGTTGATGGAGGTCTTTATCTGAGTTTTGGGATCTAAAGCCTGTTCAGGTACGATTCAGAAAATGGCTTTGAGTTCTACAGGAGTCACTTTTCAGCCTAAGGTATGCACATCTGCACCTCCCCCACCCCACCTAAAACGCAAGCAACTAATGTGGCAGAATGCGGTACGTCACATCATCGACCAACGAGGAATGCACCACGAGGGACGAGTGGCCAATTCTCACAAAATCATTGTTACTGATGCCTACATCGATGACATCAACAGGCAGATTCGTAACAAAGCTGCACGGAGCAATGCTGGCATGCACAAGCGGCGCTCCTCTGCGGCCCGCATCCACCCAGTGCGAGACCGCAACTCCACCTCCACTCGAAAGTCCGACGACTCGCTCAGTGACGCAGACTTCTTTGTGAGCTGGGGCTCCACGGTGCGTGGAGTCTTCCTTCCTGCTCTCCAACACAAGTTCAAATCACATGATCTCGAGCGTCTGTACCAGCATCATTCATCTGGTCAGCGCCGAACTTCCCTTGTAGTCACTAATGTCATCGATATCCTTACCAAACTCCATATTCTCTTCATATACCTGGCAGTGGCCCCTGAGATGGTTGACCTTCAACAAGGATGGTTGGCTGGGCTCTTCATGGCACTTGGAGCAGTCATATGCGTCTTAGTTCTAACCTATAAAGGATTGATGTGTCCAGATTACCTGCGCTATGCTGGGCTGGCGAGTTGGCTGTCCCAGACTGTTCAGGCACTGGGTAGTTTGGTATTTGGATTGGAGAAGGACCAGTCCTGGCATGTGCTCTTCACCCTGTTCGCCACCTACACGCTATTGCCTCTACCTCTTCTGTGGTCCATCTGCACAGGGTTCCTCACCGCTGCCTTGCACCTTTTGGTGGATGCCCTCAGGAACTACAATGACACGGCCATTGTAAGAAAGGTAAAGATCAAAGCTCATTAAACTTAAAAGTTCACTTTTGATTTTTGCCTTAGTGCCCAAAAGTAAAAAGACATTAATTCCCAATCGAACTTGAAGATGATCACGAGAACTGTCCTTGAGATTTTGAGTCAAGAGTTGATAAATGATTGATAAACTTTTGATAAATGCTCCATTGTTATGGCACAAGAGTACACCAGTATCAGAATCTCAAGACTGTCTTCAATCACTTTTAACTAAGCTAACTCTTAGCTAACTTTTACTCTTGGTTTTCGTCCAGTTACTAGCGAAAGGTCTGTTGTACATGGGTATGAATACGGCAGGACTGTTCATCCACTACTTATCGGATCGTGCACAAAGACAGGCGTTCCTTGAGACGCGACGTTGCATTGAAGGACGAGTCAAGATGGAGCAAGAGAACAAGAGACAGGTTTGTGATTCTTGACTTAGTATGATTTTCATAGATCATTAATCTGGAACCTCAGGAAATGAGAAATCATTTTGCGTTAGGAACGCTTGGTGATGTCCATTCTTCCTCGGTTTATTGCTATGGAGATGATTGGTGATATGACTTCTATGGATGATGAATTACTTCCTCAACAGTTCCATAAGACCTACATTCATCAATACAAAGACGTCAGGTACACACTGCTTCCTGTGCAGTACTACCTTCCAGCACATTTAGACTGCGAGGATGGTTCGTGAAATGAACATATATGTGCTCTTGTCTCAGTATCCTGTTTGCTGATATAAAAGGCTTCACCTCTCTCTCCATGACCATGTCGGCTCAGGAATTGGTGCGCACACTCAATGAGCTGTTCGGCCGCTTTGATCGCCTTGCTGAGGTGAGAAAGATTAACCTTTGAGTTTTACGGGCAGTTGGAGAAAACGGTTTTGGTCAATGTGTGTTTGACTGTAATTTACCGTATGAGCTGGAATTGTTGTAACTATTGTAAATATCACAACAGTCACAATTAATTTTAGTGTCAGATGTCTTACTTTATGCCAAAGTGTAGAGATGTGCAATGTTAGAAGATTATTAAAAGATATCTTTTGATATTTTAGGAGAATCATTGCATGAGGATAAAGATTCTTGGAGATTGTTACTACTGTGTGTCTGGGGTCCCAGAGCCCCAAACCGCACATGCTCGCTGCTGTGTGGAGCTGGGTCTGGCCATGATAAACACTATACGGTGTGTATTTTACGTGTTAGACACCCCCACCCCCCACTCAAAGGGTTTGTGTCTAATTCTCAATGTCTTTCCTGATCCAGAGATTGTAAGCAAGCTAGTCAAATGTTGATTTCCCCCAAAGACTTGCTCTAGCGCGCCACTAACATTAAATCTCAGATTATCCACGCGTGTAAATGGTACCATAACAAATTAATCTGATTGTGGGTGAAGAAATCCCCATTTTCTCCATTTTTGAAGGTGATCTGAGCAATGCTCCTCAGTCACTGATTAAGGCCTTATTATTCGTTACGTCATTGTATTCATACAAATACAACCAAAAACAAATTTTCAGTCTTGCCTGTGAAAGGTACTTCCTCGAAAGCTGTTTTCAATTGTGTGGCGATTTGTACAGCCCCAAGCAGCGCACAAAACAGGCATTTTTCTCAATTCCCGGCATGAGAGGTATGGGAAAGTTGCCATCCCCAATATGGCGGCGCCATTGACGTACGCTCCAGCGGCCAATAGGGTGTCAATGTATTTATTATGTCTATGCTCCTATTGGGCTTCAATTCTCTCCATTGAAATCAAGGGGGTCGCTGTGTCCATTTCTTTTACTGTCTATGATCGGAAGTGCCAAGACTCTCCATAGACGGACTCTGGTATAATCTGATAACAGCACCAACCTAACAGACCCTTGTGTAAACAAGTGATTGCGTGTAGCCAAAGCTAGCTCCCTAGCAACCCTACACGCATACAAGTTAAAGCCCTTTACCTCAACCGATAGCTTTTAGCGCCTGGCTAAAACTTAGACACGTGTGAATGTAACCTTTAAACCAAAGACTATAGACGAAGGGACAGTGATTTGAACACAAGTGATGATGAGAGACAAAGCTCCTCGAATTGAGGATTGCTTTGAATTGAGTCAATTGCGTAACAAATGATTTATTGTTTTGAACCCCGCTGGTGACCCCTGCTGGAAGTGTTTGAGCTCTATTGGAACTTTGCAGGACGTTTACCCTCTTTTTGAATATTCATATTCTGTTATTTCCAAGTTGCCTTATAGAAATTTAAGTCCATTTCTGTTGATGAAATCAAAAGAGATGATCAAAAATGGGAACAATGTTATTCTTCTCTCTCCTTTTGTCAGTTATGTACGTAAGGAGCTGAAGAGAGATGTGGACATGCGTATCGGGATCCACTCCGGTTCGGTTCTGTGTGGGGTTTTGGGTCTGCAGAAATGGCAGTTTGATGTGTGGTCTTGGGACGTAGACGTTGCCAACATGCTAGAGGCTGGAGGAGTCCCAGGGTAAGTATACTGGATCAATACCATGGTCATATGTTTAACTAAATGCAATTGATATTAGAATAATAAAACAAATTGTATAATATTAGGAGGATTCATATATCACAAGCAACCTTGGACTGTCTAGAGGGTGTATATGAGACAGAAGAAGGTCGAGGCCATGAACGGAATGAGTTTTTACGCAAACACAAGGTCGACACTTTTCTGATCCGCCAAACCCCACAGGAAGACAAGGAGCCTCCTAAAGTCCGGCAAACCAGCAAAGATGAAACTACATGGAGTGCTGAGCTTCCTTTTGATAACATCATTGGAATGAACTGCGTGAGTCTGCTGGCCTTAAAACCTTACTTCTCTTTCTAGTTAGTGATAAGATATAAAGTTATCAAACCTGTTAAATAGTGCCATACAATGTTATTCATTGAATTCTTTAGTATACTAAAGGAATTTTCCAGGACGGATACAGGTTAAACTTTATCATCAGCATCAGTGGCATGGCAGATTACATTAGAAAATGATTTATAAAAGACTAGTCTCTTGTTTGTAAAGCTAAACAAAAATCATGTTTACAGTAAGCATTTAATATGGAAGTCTGTGTGCAAGGCAAAGTGGTGTAACCAGACCATCATGTCACGATTTGATACATATCATGAACCTGAACTCACAATACAATATTTTTGCAATACTCCGACATGTGGTAAAAGGTTAACAAAAAATTATGTTGATTAAAATGCTAAATTTGGTATTACATTGGGGGTGTAAATGAATAGACTTGGACTTGGTTCTGGTAACCCAATGCACAGGACAATGGTGACACCAGAATATAAGATATTCATGATTCTGATGCTGAAAATACAGAGTTATTTTAGACGAATATGCTTGCACTCATTGTCATTGACTAGATATATTTAAAATTACGTATGCCACTTTATACTGGTAACATGAGACATTTGGCATTATCAGGACCCACAAAAATTCCCCCATTGCATTATTATACATTATATTCAACATTATAGTAGTGTAATGTGTTACTGACACTAAAACTCTGTAAACTTGAATTTGCACCACGATACATATTGTGACATGATATATTGTTACACCCATAGTTATTTCAGTTGTTAGCTGTTAGCATTGGGAAATAGCATTAAATTTCAGCCAAAAACCAATATCAGTTCAGTTCATTTGTCCCCATAGGGAAATTAAGTTTGCAGCCTACTCACACAGACATTTTAAGAAACACAATTTGATATACATACATACAATACATGTGCAAGCCAAGTACATGGTACAGGTCATCCATCTCTATTAATAATTGTAATAGATTTTCTTTTTCACTTGCAATGCTTTTTGTTTTGTCATCTTTTAGATCTTAGCCACTTTCACCAATGGCTCCCTAGTGCAGTTGCCCAATCAGATTATTTCCCATTGTGCCGGGTCTCGAGAAATCAACAAGAGAATCAAGCAGGCCATCGAGGTGCGCAGTAGTGAGCGAATGCGCAAGGAACACATCACACCCTTCACATTGGTCTTCAAAGATGCACACATCGAGGGAAAGGTATTGACTGCAGAGGAACAGCTTTATATGTCATAGAGCACTTGCCCACACAAGATTTGCACTTTCAGTTTTCTCAGATGCGAGATGAGATGTTTAAGTCCAACTTGGCCTGCTCTTTCCTCATGCTCCTCTTCATCATGGCTGTTCAGGCCCTCATCCCCTCACCTCAGTGAGCTATTATTATTATTTCAAAAGCCTAATGTGGACTTTCATTGAATTTTAAAATGTGTTACATTTTCGATATATAACTCTGAATGCATGTGTCTGAATGCCCCCACAGAATCTGTCCTATGGTAATCCAGTTTTTAGTATTCCTCTTTGTCTACATGCTACTGCTTCTGGTCACACTGGCTGAGGAGTTTAAGCGCTGCCCACCATACTTACAGCATCTCTGTTGTTGGATCCACGAGACCAAGAGCATCCGTAACCTGCTCACCCTCGTCGCTATTACTATTAACTTTGGTGTGGCCTCCTGTGATATTGTGAGTGCCAAAATTGGTAGTTTTCTTGGACCCAATTATCTTAATGATCAAAAAAAAAAAACTTAATTTATTTTTTTGCTGTACAGTTGTGGTGTAACACAGTTGGAGAGGATGAGGAAACTAACAAGACCTCCAAACAAGGCTCACAGTGGACTGTGAACATCTGCACCCATCCTGAGGTACGGTAGATACATATTCATACTTTGCACGTGACGTCACAAGTACTGGCTGGCGGGCAAGAACAATGAATGACTTATGGGCCGGGAGCAGTGTAAACGCAGCTGTCGTATTTTGCCAACAACAACAAAAGTGTGTGATAGGTTGTTTTGAGGTTTGTGATATCTATGCTAGATCATTTACAGAGGAATTTTTACTGCTCGATTGTCTAAAAAAAACACAAATTAATTACCTGCTTTACACAAATTAACTACCTTCACCTTGGAGTTAATCCTAGTCCATAGTTATCCGGACAGACTTGATTGAACTACAGGACTCTACGTTGAAAATAACAGTTTGTTGCCTGCCAGGCATCCATAGTAGTCACGTGACTGCAAAGTATGAATTAGATACAAAAGTGTGACAACTTCCAGTAATTCTTAATCTGGTACTATGTATACCATTTCTGTGACTACACTACTATTAAACTCTTTGTCTCTCTGCAGTTCTTCGTTTTTAGTGGTGTGTTGGCCATGGTGACGTGTGCCGTGTTCCTCAGACTCAGCTGTCTGTTGAAGCTGGCAGTGCTGATGTTAGTCATTGCAGTTTACACATACCTCATTGAGGTAGCCTTCCATGTGCTCTTTATCCGCCAACACCAAAACGGCCAAATTCAGAGGTACAATACTTTGCTTAATTGAAGAGGTCATATCTCATACCAAGTTTCTGAATGTGGTAATGTGTTCGACTTTAAGACACTTAGGCATTTCGATGATGAATAAGCCATTTTTGCAATGTTTTTATCATTGTTGTTTAGAGTCAATTTACAGTTTTGAAAGTAATAAAAATTAAACTTTTTTTAATCTGAAAAAGCAATATTAGTTGAGACTAACACAAAGAATAAAGCATTTTCTTAACTTGGTGATATTTATAAATGTAAAATTACATTTTGTTAATGATTAATGTGCATTTAAAGTGTAAAGGAAATGTTTTTTTGTTATTCTTTTAAAACTTTTTAGAGCTTTTTAATTTTAATAACAATTGAAATTGTACAGACATTTTTTAATGTAAAATTGCATATGTTTAAATTAAAATGCAGATTTGGTTATCATTGTTTGTCACTGACCATTAAATAGTACATCAGACTTTTTTAGAAAGTCAAAAAAAAATGTTCATGACATGACCCCACCAATTTACTTCCTGGACTGTTGAATTGTTGTAGCCCCTCTGATGTGTGTATATGTGTGTTTTTGCCCAGATCTCAGTACCTCAGACGCAAAGGCATTTCTGTGTTGCTAATGGCCATGTTTGTTGTGGTCGTCCTTTACAACAGTAGACAGGTAGTATATTAACATCTTATTAAAAAAAAATATTATAGGAATGCAGTGATTTAAATAACAATATAATTACATAAAATCATTACATATTTATTTATTTAACAATTAATACATATATTTATTTTTAATTATACGAATAACAGTCAAATCACCACTTAGCTTTAATTATCATCCCATTGTAAAATAACTGAAACAATAAAAGCTGACATGCAATTTATATTTTGTGTTTTAAGTTATCTCAGTATAATTTAAGAAATTATTACTGCTTAAACCTACAGTTAGAAACTACAGCCAGGCTTGACTTCCTGTGGCGTCTGCAGGCCAGAAAGGAAGTGGAGGACATGAAGGAAATGAGGGAGCATAATGAGTGTCTGCTGTACAACATTCTTCCTGGCCATGTAGCTCGCCACTTTCTCGAGAGAGACAGGAACAATGAGGTAGTTGCGTGGATTATTAATGACAAACCCTAATAGTTTAACAATAATGTAAGTAATAACTTTGTCAAGCTGTTTTCAAAATGAGGATCTACTTGGTGCATTTAAATTGTTCTAGCATCTATGCACTCTTCTTGAATCAATAAGTATAAATAAATGAACAGTAACACGACTGTATTAACTCTTTGGCTTCAAGGACCTGTTCTCTGAATCGTATGAGCGAGTTGGGGTGATGTTTGCTTCCATTCCAGACTTTACGGATTATTACGAGAAGAAAGAGTTGATTCATCAAGATGTGGAGTGCCTGCGTCTTCTTAATGAGATCATCGCTGACTTTGATGAGGTACGTGGATTTGTGCAGCATCCTCTTAGCAACAAATGTCGTCAAAAGCCCAAGCCTGGACATGCTCAGCGATTTAACGGCTAATAGCAGCTCAGGTGTTTCTATACTGGAATGTATAGGCTATGTGCAAACACTCACTTCTTTTATCATAAGACATTGTTATAGTGAAATATTTCAGAGACAGGCTTACTTTTTCCCCCCCGGTTGTTCCCTTAGCTACTGGAAGAGCCTTACTTTCAGGACATAGAGAAAATCAAAACCATTGGCAGCTGCTACATGGCTGCTTCTGGATTGTCTCCTGAAAAACAGGTGAGTGACACCTTGACATGTGATTTCAAAATGTATGCCTGACAATAAATGCAGATGCATGAAATATAGGCTACTGGACAACCATATTTGTTGTAAATACTATCCACACCAGTTTAATTAGGTCAATATTGGAATCAGATAAAAATATACAAGAAAAAATAATAAATTCATAATAATTAATAGTAATTAAATAGTTTAGTAACTGAAAAGTTACATTTTTGTAAATTAAGGCTCAACTGTATTTGTATATTTCATAGGAATGTGAAGACGAGTGGGCTCACCTCAGTACGCTGGTTCTGTTCGCTTTGGCCATGCAAGAAACTTTGAAAGAAATAAACAAACGTACCTCAAACAACTTCCAGTTGCGTGTCGGTAAGATTGTGCTCTTCTCATATAATGTCTCTACTAGTAAAAACCAAGTGCTTATATAAGATTCTTCTTATTTTATAATTTAAGAATAAAGATGAGAATATTTTGTATTCCCAAACAACTTTTCTCAAGAATTTCTTAAGAATGCTCTTTAAAATCATCATAAATAACTTCTTAAAATTAGGATAACCTCCATCCTGTCATTAGGCTGCCTACAACACAACACTAGCTACATACAAAATACTACCAGTAATGTGGACGAGTAGACTACCCTGAAGTGACACCATTCGATCATGAAAATCGCTACTCTAGCTAGAACTAGCAAGGCAGAACGCACAGACGAAATAAGACAGAACGCAAATGAATCCATTCACTCCAAGCCAGTTGCGATGAAAATGGTCTGTGAATTTAATATTTGATAAAGATGGTTTTTAAGAATTGGACTTAGTTTTTAAGAACGTTCTTAGGAACTTCTTGGCATTTCCTTCCCCCCGAAAATCCATTTTGTTTCTTGGACAAAATTTTTATATCTGAATATGAACTATGAATACACACACACACACACACACAAATGACTTTATGACCCAGAGGAGCTATAAGGCCATCTAGAGGCAAGAGTCATGAAATATCATGTTGAGCACGGCAAATACCACAAGAGTTCGGCAAAGTCACCAAAATTGACCCCAATCTGAGACATTTTGAGCTGATCTATCCTGGTTTATGCATGTTTCGAAGAGTTATTTTGAATTTAAGTTGAAAGGATGTGACTGTGCTTAAATGATCATTTATTTATATATTTTTTTGTAATTTAAATGTAAATTTAAAAAGATAATACAAAATCTCCCCCCCCCCCCCAAATCATTAAAAATATATAAAAAATAAGTTCTGGAGTATTCTCTAGAGTCTGTACAAAATAAAAAGTATAAAGTATAATTTAAGGGCTTCTGGTCATTTTGAACCACAAGGGAAGGATTTGTCACAGAATCCGAGGAGAGGATGAGAGTTAACTTTTGCCTTGTAATCTTTACAATGGTTTTGATCTTTAACTGTTGTAACTACCTTAGCTCTTCTTCTGAAAGATCATTAATGTGCATAAAACTGGTCCTCTATCACACAGGTATTTCTCATGGGCCTGTAGTCGCCGGGGTGATTGGCGCCACTAAGCCCCAGTATGATATCTGGGGCATGACTGTGAATCTCGCTAGCCGGATGGACAGCACAGGGCTCAGTGGGCGTATTCAGGTCCCGGAGGGCACGAGCCGTATCCTGGCCGACCACGGCTTTGTGCTCCAGCTTAGAGGAGATATCTACGTCAAAGGGGTTAGCGAGCAGCGGGGAGGGGTCCGCACATACTTTGTTAGCAGCAGGGAAAAGAGCTCAAGCTACGGCGAGAGGATCACCAGCAGAGGGATCTCTCTCGGGAGGAACACCCTCGCTGCTGTGGTCTTTACCCTGGTGCAGGCCCGCAAGAAAGAGCAGTTACGAGAGGCCAGTGGAGGCTTTCATCTCATGGAGATAACATGAGTTTTGATTGAAAACTGGACAGGAACCACATTCAATACCTCTTTTAGAGACTCTTTCATGAGTCATTGCCTTTAAGTGATTTTCCATTTTCTCTGTATTTTTTTGTAAATACTAATAACTTGAATAACTTACTAAAAGTAATAACTTTATTTCGCTTGTAGGATTTCCTCTGATTTCCAAAGTCGTGTTACTTTTGTCCTGAAAATCACTGGGATTTTTAGGCCTGGTTTCACAGACAAGGCTTAGATTAAGCCAGGATTAGGCCTTAGTTCAATTAGTGCATTTAAGTAGCTTTTTAATGTGCTTTAGAAAAAAAAAAATCTGGTGTGCATCATGAGACAAAACAATGACATTTTACGTTATGTCACTACAAGTTTACAGGTTCACTACAAGACTAGGTTTAAGCCTTGTTTGTGAAATTTCTAACTTTAACCCCAGGGTCAAAATAGGCAGAGCTGCAAATTAAATATTCCTCATCTTGGAACAAGACCAAAATAGTGTACAAAACCTATAAGGAACTCTGGATTCAACTTATTAAACTGAATTTAATTAGAGGTCATATGCATATGCGCTCTGATGATCAACTGCCCTGACAGAATAAATGTGCAAATGTGGAGAGTAAAGTATGGTGGCCCAGTAGTGCACAATGAAATTTAAAAATCAAACATAAATTCATAACACAACACAACTGAAATGCTCTAGACCACTAGAGGGCTCTCATAGGCTTAACGGACATAAAAGCTATAAATTCCTGGATTATTATTCAGTGTATCAGATTTTCTATGAAAAGCATCTAAGCAGAATATTTTAACAGTTTGTGAAACTGGTGACAAAATGACAATGCCAAATTTCTTTGTCTCTCTCTCTCTCTCTCTCTCTCTCTCTCTCTCTCTCTCTCTCTCTCTCTCTCTCTCTCTCTCTCTCTCTCTCTCTCTTTCTCTTTCTCTTTCTCTTTCTCTTTCTTTCTCTCTCTTTGGTAGACCTACACTTAAGTATTTCTGGGACACACTACCACATGTAGGCCACCAAAGGTTGCAGTGTTTCTAAATATTCAACAGCCGTTACAATTTTGGAATATATATTATATATATCTAGGGATACTTAATATATTGGTGATTTTTTTTAATACATAATATCTTCCAAACATAATATCTTCCAAAAAAAAAGTTCAACATTCTAATTTGGCCATTAATGAATGCAGATAAAAACATTTAAAACATTATAAACATAATACTAAATATACTAGTATACATATTAGTTTTTTGGCCAACATGAAAAGAATTCTTTGTAATCAGCATAGTTAACATGTTTAGATATTACTGTTTAAAGGTGTATGTTATACTAGGACAATTGTGAACAATTCTGTGGTAGAAAGATTTAACTTTTCTTGTTACTTTAAGCTTGGTGCCTTCTAGAAAACATTAAATCATTGTAAAAAATAATTGTAATGTATCTTTGAACCATGGTGTTTTCTTGGGGTGACTACATTGAAAAAACATTACCTTTTCATAAAAAGGATCAAATAAATACGTTTTAAAAATAAGCTGGCTACGTTTGTTACACTATAAGGACAGTAACTGCTTGTTTAATAAAACATATATATATATATATATATATATATATATATATTTGTTTTGCTTGTAATTAAGTATAATTTCTGTTATTACTTTAGAAACTACATGTAACAGAGACACTGTAAAATAAAATGTGCCACAAATTATAATTTTCTGTCTGTAATTCTCGTGCAGTAGGCATAGGGGAGGGTGGGGTAAGATGAGCCAGTTTTTACTTATGTGGATCTCCAGGCAAGGGAAATTGAGACAAAAGTACAATGAAGACATCTCCTGTTAATTTGGGATGTTGCCTAATATGACACCAAATGTTTATAGTTGCCTGGAAACAGGGGGTGGTGGGTCAACTTACCCACTGGTTCATCGTACCCCACTCTCCCTTCGCTTGTTCCAAATCTAGACTATTGGATTTACTCAAGGTTTCAAAAATTAAACGTAAAGTAATTAATTTTCTTGAATTACTTGTGTGCTAAAACAAATTTGTTGTTGTTGTGTTTTTTTTTTTTTTTTTACCAACCTTCCCAAATGTGATTCTCCATACATGCTAACCGTGTATCGATAAGAATCTGTTCACGTGACGCAGTGCTCATAGTTCGTCAGCTCACTGACAGTGACAGCAGCGCTCATCTCACTGATTTGATCGCAGCATTCTGGGGGAACACAGGGAATTAAAATGTCGATCACAGCCGACGAGATTAAGAATAAATTACACTCTTCAGGGGATGACCTCG
Source organism: Pimephales promelas (assembly GCF_016745375.1). Next base: position 1,221,946 of record NW_024121099.1, on the reverse strand, counting down.
TTTTCTTCGTTAATGGGAAAAAGGTAATTGGAGAAATTAATTTACATGTGTTTCACTACGTGTTTCAAACATTTTGCTTCTGATTTTTCCCCTGGGTTAAAGTTGTTAGCCACTACGGTCAAACATGTGTTTTCCATAATTAATTCTGTGCAGATCACTGAGAAGAATGCAGAGCCTGAGACAACCCTCTTGACATATTTAAGGAGAAGCTGTATCCTTTTTGATCCGTTGCTCTGCTGAACAGTCTCTGTGTGTTGAAACTGAAAGCTTTTTTTCTTCTAAACAAAAGTTACATTATTAGACCATAACCCCAGCATTTACGACACTGATATTTCTGTCTTGTGGAGTTGTTTTTGGTTAAATTGAATGATTTGCACCTGCTTGAGATTGCGTTCCTTTGACTATTCATGAGGTTTGCTCACATCAGTCAGTCAGGTTATTTAATTGCGTCACTTTCATTTAGTTGTTTTTGCTCATGAAAAAGTGCTGATTTGTTTCTATAGGCCTATATAATCAAGCCTGTCCCTTATTCTAATTTCCATACAGTAGTATGATTGTATAAAATACATAACGTTGAGATAAATGTAATAAATGAACAGCTGTGGAGAATTTTGTTGATTTTATTCCCCCTGCATTTTGATAAAAACTCCTGAATGTGATTAATTGTACAGAATGTGAATCAATTAGATTTTACACCAACAAAAGTACTTAGTAAGAGTCAAATCAGGTACAATGTTGAAAAAAAAAAGTTTTTGCTTTTTTTTAAGTATAGAAACTTGGATGTTTAAGTCATTTCAACTTAAATTGTATTTAACAGACTAAAAAAATGTGTTAATATAAAAAAAGTTGTCATCGTAAGTTTTTACAGTGTAGAAATAATCTGTGACATCATTTTAGCATATTTTCTTTAATTGGTCAATTTTTGTTAACTTCGTCAATCATTTACATTACACCACTACTGATTCAAGTGACATTTATTGATCCAAAAATGTCGTTTTGGACTGCCATCTTATTGACCTTGAAATTGTACATTACCATTTTGTACATTGTAGCAATTTTGTACTACTCATTTAGGCCTACACTGATTTGATAAGACTGTTGTTTTTTCAGTGTGACTGTTTTCCTTAGCGTTGATGTTTGCAGTGGGTCTGACAGGAACCAAACTGGGATGTGCTGAAGGAGGTTGTGGAGCCTGCACTGTAATGGTGTCCAAATATCATCCACATCAGGACCGGATTATGTATCTTTTTATGCACTCTGTGCTAGATTTTTCCCCTACACACCTGACTTGGGTTAAACTGAGTCAATACACCTGAAAATATTATACTCAGTTGAGTTCACCTCTGACCACTTGGGTTGATGCCTATTCTGACTGCATAAAATGCCTAAAAATTATAGTAAAAATTATAATTATAGTATAAAAATTATAGTTATAAATTATATGGTCTTGTTCCGTTCAAACACTGTCACTTGGGAATAAGGTCTCTATGTCCACACCATCACTTGGGAATATAAGTAAGATCTCTAGTGTTTCACTAAATATCTAACTTGCTGCGCAGCATTAACTAGACAGACTCCAGACAATGCCTTTGAATATTCTTTAATCACTTCTGGAGGATCTCAGACAAATATCAGAGAGAATCCTACCAGCAAAAAGAATGCAACACTTTTTATAGAATAGGAGCATGTCAAAAATGACATGATACATTACATAATTAACTACATTTTGATTGATTATTCAAATGCAAATCCTTCTGTTACTAGGTAGGAGCAAACTTGGATCTCAAATCATTAAAATATGGAAAAAGTTAGAAATTCAGTTGGTTGCTCAATATGTCATGAGACTATTATAAACAGTATATTTTTGATATTGTCTCGTCAGCATTAGTTAAGAGTTAAAAGAGAAGTAAGATTAGATGTTAGTAAATCGCCATTTTGCAATAAAGTGCATTGATCTCCTTAAAGTCTGGAACAGATTCATGATGATGATAGCTATTAACAATTTAAATATCATTTTGAAACTTATGCCAGAGTTAAGTCCTTAATGACACTCTTTAAGTCATTATGCGGTTAATGCCTGTTTGGCTCCTCTCTGCTCTTTGCATCACTGTGCAATAACAACCGTGGAGGGCATCGGCAGTGTGGCAAGCAAACTCCATCCTGTACAGGTCTCAATTTTATCTTATTATCTCTGATAATAATGAGCAAAGGATGTCAGATTACCTAACATTATGACCACTTTTCCTTCCTACATTCATTACAGTTTCAATAATCTGCATCACTTGATATATTGCTGTTCTGCTCATTTGTGGTGTAGTATCTCTGACAACATTGTTCTAATTTTCATCCAGGAGCGAATTGCAAAAGCTCACGGGTCACAGTGTGGGTTCTGCACGCCAGGAATTGTGATGTCTATGTACGCTCTTTTAAGAAACAACCCTCAACCCACTATGCATGACATTCAGGAGGCTTTTCAAGGTATATTAACAGTCATATCTTCTTCATTTTGTTAACTTTTAGCTCTTAATGTAATTTTTTTTAACCGTTTTGCTTTTAAAATTGGTTGCACACAGGCAATTTATGTCGATGTACTGGGTACAGACCTATTCTGGAAGGCTACAGGACATTCACAAAGGTAAAATTAAATATATAATAGTTTGTGAGAGTACGTGGGAGTTTATGGGTGTACACTAAAGAATTATATTATCAATGAGTTATGACATTGCTTAAACTCATCAAAATATATATATATTTTATAAGTTCCATAAGATTCAACTTATTTTGTTAAGTCTGTTTAATGTCATTTAATTTGACATGACTTAAACATCCATGTTGATTGTACATCTTTTTTTACAGTGCAAATTATGACTTATATCCAAATGATAATTTGCCGCAAAGTGCAGCTAAAAACTGCTTAAAGGGATAGTTCACGCAACAAATCAACATTATGTTATCATTTACTCACCCTCAAATTGTTCCAAAGTTTCTTTCTTCTGTTGAACACAAAAGAAGATATTTTGGTAACCAAACGGTTTACGCTAGCATCATCTTGGCTTATTACAAGTACAAGATTAATATTTCCAGGTAGTCTGAGCTGATATAAGGAATATTACTGGAAAATAAACAGAATTACCATATAATATCTTTAGTTTAATATCTGCCTCTTCTAATTTCAGGATGGGGGATGTTGTGGTGGGAAAGGACAAATGAATGGCTGCTGTATGACTAATGGAAACACACAAGAGCATGTCAATGTGAGTGGAACAGACATCCAGACACTATGCTCTATTTTCTATGAGCACAAGCATGTTTTTGGCCTTAAGTCTTTCCTTTTATGATAAAACTTAAGCATAGCTGGAAATGAAATCAATGACATGGCAGCCATTGCATTCTCATAGGAAACCAGTCACATGTTTGAACTGACACTCATAAGCATGTGAGGTCAAATCTACAACCGTGAAACAAACAGGCACTTCAATATCACTGTTTCACAATCACAGCACAGCCTATCAGTGCTAAATGTTATCTAAGGACTTTTCATCTGCAAGGTGGTGCTAGTTGCCCATTTGTACTTTTACAACTATTTTTGACATTTCTTTCTCTATTTCTAGGACAATTCAACACTTTCAGCTCAGAAATTGTATGACCAATCAGAGTTTATGCCACTGGACCCGACACAAGAGATAATTTTCCCGCCTGAGCTCATGGTGTGTATAAAATAAAAAGTTTGATTGACCATCATTGTAAAATGGCTGATTACTGTATTAAATGGATGCATCAACAGTTTACGTTATATTTGTGCTCTACAGAGTCTAAGTAAACAGCCCCAAAGAGAGCTGAGGTTTATAGGGGAAAGAGTGTCTTGGATTCAACCCAGCTCCCTCAAGGAACTCCTGGAGCTGAAGGCGACCTATCCAAACGCTAAACTAGTGGTTGGGAACACAGAAGTTGGTGAGGCCCACATACATTAAGAATATTAATTACATGAAATTAGTATAAATTATACAGTTAGTTCAGGTCCTTGAATTTGATTTTCTAATAGTATGAATGTAATGTGGATGTATATTCGTCATGTTATCATTGGCATATGACCGACAGTGTCACAACTCCTCTTCCGTAGCCTCAAGTGTCCATCAGATTCGCGCTTCAAAATCTCGCCAGAAATATGTCCAGGAACCATTGTTTCTGCATGTTACATTGTTATGCCAGTAGGTGGCAACAAGTGACGGTCATTTAAAGGTAGGGTATGGGATTTGAAAAACGGCCGGCAGATTTTGAGGTAGGACTCAAAATGTCCTACCTTCTTTCCTCCAACGCTGGCCCTGACTCCAGTCCACCCATTCGAAGAACACACGCAATCATGCATCTGCAAAACTCACTCTCTCTTTACCGGGGCGACTTGCATTTACTGTGACTGGGTCACAAGCTTTGAGTATGTGCACGAAGGGGGCACGCAAGGGGGATGGGGTGAGAGGTGTATGGTACGACAATCCAATGATTCTTGGTGGTCTTGGAAATGATTGGCTAGAGTTTTTCGAGTCCTGCCCGTTCCACAGATGATTAAATTGCTTAAAGGGTTAGTTTACCCAAAAATGAAAATTCTGTCAGTATTTACTCACCCTCATGTTGCTCCAAACCTCTATGTGTTTATTTGTTCTGCTGAACACAAAGGAAGATATTTGGAAAAATGTTTTAATCAAACAGATCTCATTCCCCATTGACTACCATGGGGAATGAGATCTGTTTGATTAAAACATTCTTCCAAATATCTTCCTTTCTGTTCAGCAGAACAAATAAACACATAGAGGTTTGGAGCAACATGAGGGTGAGTAAATACTGACAGAATTTTCATTTTTGGGTGAACTAACCCTTTAATTTTCATTTCAGTGCTTCTAACTCAGTGGCTGTAAGTGAGGAATAACGCGATAAAGAAAATAAAAAGAAAATCACACACCCCACCTTTAATAATTCACTCAACTGTTGTGTTCAAAATGTTGATTAATTCAGGAATAAAACAAGTGACTTCATTATTTACTCAACCGCAATGCAAGGCAAAAATACACACATTTTTTTCTTTGTGCAGTAATCAAAGAACTGGGATAGATGCAAAACATTATGGGATCAAGTTTTTAATCGTTTTGAGTTTCTGTTCTAGGCATTGAGATGAAGTTCAAAAACCTTCTTTACCCTGTGATTCTGGCACCAGCTTACATCCCAGAACTGAACATCATCCAACACACTCAGGATGGTAAGAGTTATATACCTAATGGGATGCTGTCAATGTATGTTGTTCGATAATTTGAAGCAAATATTATTTGTCAATACAATACATTAAGACAAAGGCAGTACTGTATGTGCATTCATCTTCATTCTAGTCTTTCAGTGGCATTTCACTGCTTAGGGTAATTGATAGTTGACGGTTAATCGCGGCTGTAACAAGCATGTGGTTCACAGGCATCCAGGTTGGCGCATCCGTGACGTTGACTGTGTTGGGGGATGTGTTGCATGCCGCGGTGAAGAAGCTTCCCGCTCAACAGACGGAGATCTTTAAGGCTGTTCTTGAGCAGTTGCGCTGGTTTGCGGGACAGCAGATCCGAAATGTTGCGGTAAGTCATGTTCCAGAAAACAAAAAGTGACACAGCATTGGTTACACTTTGGCCGTTTCTCAAAACCAAGAATGGAAAGAACGGACTTGTGTTCTTGGGAAGAAAGCTCTTGCTAGTTGTTCTTGGAAGAACGAACTCACGAGGTGACGAGCACACAGAACGCTGCTGACAGTTTGAGACGATCTGTTCTTGCTGGTATTGCGCCCCCGCGCCGGCACAGACGCCGTCTGCAGTGCCCAAACATAACGAGAATTATTACAGCCAGGCTTTATCGCCCAAGTCTAAGGGATTACTCTACATACACTACAATGTAATGTACATTCACAACAATAAAGCAACACATGTCTCATTTTAATTCTGCTTCTGTTGTTTGTTTGTGTACATCACTAGCCAACGGCGGGAAAAAACGCCAGTAATATTCGATAATAATTTTGACCTGCCTCTCTCTGCTTCCCGCTCCTTCCGCGAATGCCGAAATGAATTATGGGATATTTCTGCCATCAAGTTCACACAAGTTACCAACCGATGCATCCTCGGTAAAACGGGAGTGTCAAGAATACATCCGGGATTTTTAACCGTTCTTGCCTAAATGCAAACTTGGGACAGTACTTGGGCCGCGACTGATGACGGTTTACAAGTCCACAAGAACACAAGTACAGACAAGAAGGCATATTGAGAAACGGCCTTTATTTTGATGGTCTCCTTTAGACATTTTGTTGACTGTAAGTAACATTGCACCTTCATGTCAAATAACTGATTAAATTATTACTTGATTATTAGTAGACTATTAGGGTTAGTAAAATAAGGTGAAATGTACTTACAAAGTTACTTATAGTCAGTAAGTATTATGTAGATATTAAGCATGCAGTCTACCGATATACTCTAATGAGAGTAAGTTGACATGTAAGTGCAATGTTACTTAAAGTCAAGATAATGTCTAAAGGGGACCATCAAAAACAATGTGTTGTTGACAAGATGTTTTATGCAAGTTACTTAATGACTGTTTAACTTAATGAAATGCTTAACTTGAACAATAAAACATAAATGATTATGAATGTCACATGGTTGATTAATCATGTTTTAATCATCCAACCTGTGATTTAAAGTTATCATTGATTAATTTCAGTCACTTAAACATCATATGAATGCTTTCAGGCTGTTGGTGGTAATATTATGACAGCGAGTCCCATTTCAGACCTTAACCCTGTGTTTATGGCAGCTGGCTGCAAACTCACGGTGATGGCCAAAGGTACAGCACACCCCCCAGAACACAGAGAACAGAGAAAACATTCAGAGCCAGTCAATGGAAATATGCTGTTCCACTCATTTTACATGCATTCCGGCTGGAGTCTGAATGTTATGGTGGTAATTACAGTAGCAGTCAATAGCAATTTTATCGGGAATTAGAGATACTGTCAGAAATGTACAGTATCACAATGTTTGGCAGCTTATTGAATGATTGTGGTACATAGGGCAGGGGTTAAGGTTACTGGAAGCTAAATAGGACTTTTACAGTACAGTCTAGTTTATGAGTAACATGTTACTGTAGGGTGTTGACCATGTATGTTTTCTTGACATAGTCTCCATGTTCTTTGTTCTACAGATTTTATGATAGCAAAAAGACATTTTTACTTTTAATCTATGTTTCAGAAATTCTATAAAAAATCTTTTTCTGATGTTTTAAGGGGAGAAACGTGTTCTCCAAATGGATGACAAGTTCTTTCCTGGTTATAGGAAGACCGCTTTGAAGCCAGAGGAGATTCTGTTGTCCATTGAGATTCCATACACAAAACGGGTCTGCAGATTCTTTTCAAAATAAATGTTTTATTTGAAAGTATGATGATGATGTATGATGAATCTGGACTGTCAAGCTCCAAAATTGGTCCATGTGACTTGTTCGCTATATTGAAAGTCTTCTGAAGTCATACCAGGGCTTTGTTTGAGGAAACCCATTAACGTTTAGAATCTTTCCACAATTCTTGTAATTTATTTAACTCTTCTCATTTTGTGTTCAGCTGAAAAAAGAGAAAGTTATACTGGTTTGGAAAGACATATTGATATTGATGTTGGTCTCTCGGTGTGATGAATCAGTTATTCTTTCAATTCATTTTTAGGGCCAGTACTTCTCAGCCTTCAAACAATCCCCTCGCAAGGAGGATGACATCTCCATTGTCACATGCGGGATGAATGCAATCTTCAAGGACCAATCCAATATAGTGGAGAGTATCCGGATAAGCTATGGAGGAATGGCCCCTGTGACTGTCCTTGCCACGGCCACATGTAACAGGTTGCTCAACAGGTAGAAGATGATGGCTGGCAAATTTTTACAATTATTTTCTGACATTCAGCCTCATTCCTGAATCATGAGCAGAATGACTGCATCAGTATTTGATTGCAGGCAATGGAACAAGGAGCTTCTAGAGGAAGCCTGCACCTCATTGGCTGAGGAGATGAGTCTGTCTCCCTCAGCTCCTGGTGGGATGGTGACATATAGGCGCACACTGACTATCAGCCTCTTCTACAAGTTCTTCCTGACAGTTCAGCACAAACTGGCTCTGAACCTGCAGATGGAGGTTTTTTTGTTTGTTTGTTTGTTTTTTGCACACTTACACATTCAAGTGTTTGACAAATTCCAAAACAGAAGTAATTTAAAGTTATATTTTGGGCCTTTTTATGCTTTTGTTGTCAGGGTTCTGTCAGGTTTTATCTTAGTGGGTGACAGAGCTCTGACATTCCCAGTTTGTCATGTGCTTGTTCTAATCCTTATTAAAGATACAAAAGTGAATCAGTCAAGAGCTGGGAATTATTTTATTTTTGTCTTTTGTTGTTTGATTAATATTAATGACAGACAGCGGCAGAAATATTAGGCTGCCGTCACTTTAAGACCTGACACAAATGAACCCGGATTTGACACTCTAATGTTCTCACAACTATTTGCAGTCAAGGAGCTGCAAAAAGTTATTTTGATTAAAGATTAGGAGGGCATAAAAATAATATTAATGATGAGCATGGATAAATAATTTATAAAATTCCATAAAAACCAAGAATTGTCCATTTTGATTTCATGGTGACTTTAATTGTAGTCTGTGTCTCTACAGGGTGTGACTGTGGAAGACATCAGGCCTGAGTATGCTACTGCTACTGAGCTCTTCCAGTTGGACTCACCATCCAGTGTACAACTCTACCAGGTACATATAAATATAACTTTGGCAGCTTTATCGGTGTATTGTTTTGGCAGATTTCTTAACTTTATTTCTTTGTTTGCAGGCAGTTCCCCCTGGTCTTAATAGTGATGATGTAGTGGGGCAGCCAATCATGCACCTCTCCGGTCTTAAGCAGGCCACAGGAGAAGCGGTCTACTGTGACGACATACCCTGTTATGAAAATGAGCTCCATTTGGCTTTGGTCACAAGCACTAAAGCTCATGCCCTCATAAAGTTAGTTGAAAACAGTTTTGGAATGATTTAATATTGGGTTAAAACCATCCATATGGTTTATCACATGCACAGTGATGATGTTAAAGGAACACTCTGACTTTTTTGGACTTTAGCTTTTTTGGACGCACCCACCGCTAGCCTAGCTTAGCACAAAGACTGGATGTAAATGGCTACAGCTAGCATAATCCCAATAAGTGACAAAATAACGCAAATTTTTCTGTGATTTGTATAGTCACAGAGTGTACAAATAGAGAGTTAATATGAGACAAAGATATCTTTTAACCGTATAAATATTGGGAAACTATATTCTCGGGTGAGCCTCAGGTGCTGCGGTTATCTCTCCACCTAAGTAGCAGTGCTGCCTTCTGAGAATATAGTTCCCAATATTTATGGTTAAAAGATGGCTGTGTCTCACATGACCTTGTGATTTGTACACTCTGTGACTATACAAATCACAACATGTAAATAGGAAAATGTTTGCGTTATTTTGTCACTTATTAGGATTAGAATGCTAGCTGTAGCCATTTACAGCCAGTCTTTGTGCTTAGCTTCTCTCTCCCTCCCTCTGTGCACATGTGTCAGTGTAACCAATTTATATTTGCACGGTGAATACGGTGTATAAGCTAAAGTCCAAAAAAGTCGGAGTGTTCCTATAAAGAGAGCCTACGTTGTTTTTATGAACCTCATGTCATAAAAAGGTTCAGTTCTGAACTAGATTGTTGTGATTTGAGACCATCTTTATCCAAGATTGTTAACTATGTGTCTACCTGTTTTTCTTTTAGATCAATTGACACCTCTGATGCAATAGCAGTCCCTGGAGTGTTTGCATTTGTCTCTGCCAAAGACATTCCAGGAAGTAACATAACAGGACCTGTTTTCTATGACGAGACTGTTTTTGCCGAAGATAAGGTGGATTAATCTATATTTCAGTGCATTTTCTGTACAGTATTTCTAATGAGAGACATTAAATTGTTTATGACAGTGTTTCCCTTTTATATAGAAGTCTGTTGTTAGTTATGATGCAGAGTAAATCAGGGATTAGGCCACCATAGGACAATGGCTTTTACAGTTCCCTTGCAAAACAGAGTGTATCATTCGGAAGGTATAGCAAATGACTTCATGCTCATGTGACAGACGTACAGTATAGTTTATGGATCCCCGTGCAAAATATTTCTCACATGCATCATTTGATTGCAGACTGGCTTGGCTATTGTATGATCAAGCATCTTTTAACGGCATAATCATTTATATTTGCAGTTACACTTTGACGTGTTCTTTAATGGTTAAGCATCTTGGACGTTGTACAGTAATAAAATGCCAGACATTTGCAGCAAAGACCTTTATAGGCTTTTAAAGTTATTAAAAAACAAAACAAAAAAACATAATTATTATGTATATAATTATGTTTTTTTATGACTTTTTAATTAATTAATTTTTTTTTTTAATTTGAAGACATTAATACTTTTCATTGAGCAAGGACACATTAAATGTATTTATTTATTTATTTATTTTCAGAGGTTTCCACAAAAACATTGAGCAGAAATGTTTCTTTAGCAGCAAATCAGCAATATTAGAATGATTTCTGAAGACTGTGATGAGTAAAATTGTTGAAAACTGAATAGTATAATAGTACTATCACTATTATTCAACTTATTCACGGAGAGTTCATGGTTTTCTTCCCCACATTGATCTCTCATGCTAGGTCACATGTGTTGGACATATAGTGGGGGCCATTTTGGCTGACACACAGGCTCATGCTCAGAGAGCAGCCAAAGCTGTGAAGATCAGCTATGAGGAACTGCAGCCTGTGATTGTCACCATTCAGGTTTGTATTTATGTGCGCACATACACACAATAGACTTAAAGGGATAGTTTACCCACAAATTAAAATTAGCCCATGATTTACTCACCCTCAAGTCATCCTAGGTGTATATGACATTCTTCTTTCAGACGAGTTATATATATATATATATATATATATATATATATAAATCCTGATTGTTCCAAACTTTATATTAGCGGACAGTGAATGGAAGTGAAGGCCTTCTGAAGCGAAGCAATGCGTTTGTAAGAAAAATGTTCATATTAAAACTTTATAATACCTTCCGGCCAAACAAACATTTGGATTTTACATAAGTCTAGATGCAACTTATGCGAGCAATGCGACGTACTACTGCTATTTATGCTACGCCATGACGCACTACGTTACTTAGACGTCATAAGTTTCATAAGTTGTGCATCAGGCATTAGTAGACTGTGTATGAACTTTTGGGCGAAAGCTAGAATTGTATTTTTTAACATGTTAAATACTAATATTTTTCTCAAACAAACGCATCACTTCGCTTCAGAAGGCCTCTATTAACCCCCTGAAGCCGTGTGGAGAACTTTTATGATGGATAGCACTTTTATGGACTTCAAAACAGAAACCCACATTATAAGGCATTATGAGTAAATTATTGGCTAATTTTAATTTCGGGGGGAACTATCCCTTTAAAGTGTCATATTGACCTTCAACTCACTTTTGGTTTTTCGACCCAGTACCACTGATCTACAATATTATTGCAAAACCTTTGGTTATGTGATCTGACCTCTCACCATTACTTAGCACTTTCTCTGCTGTCATCATTACATAAAAGGGGGTTTCAAGGTTTTCAGAGCGACAAGCTTGTACAAATTCAAAAATACACACAACGCATAAAGATAAGCTTGACTTGTTTGCTAATGCTAACATGTTTGCGTTCACTCTTTCAAACAGGATGCTATTACCAACAAGTCCTTCTTTCAGCCGGTGAGAAGTATAGAGAGAGGAGACCTTGCACAAGGATTCAAAGACTCTGACCACATACTGCATGGTATAACCATGTTTCTATTTAATCCTAATTCTCCTGTACTTGTTACTAAAGAGTTCCTCACGAGTCAAAATAACCCAAAGCCCTAAAATTTTAACTTTTTTTTTTTTCAGAAAGCTTATTTCATTTCATTTTTTCTTTCTATTTTTAATGCAGTAGATTTTTTTTTGTTTTTGTTCAACAGTGGATGTGATTGGATATCTGGACTTATCAGCAGACTAATCACATCACAGCATCTCGAATGTAGTTTTATTTCTTTTGAAATGCCTGAGCCAAAGCCTGTCATCAAAATAATTTGGTTTAATTCCCTCAGAAGCGCCTCACATGATTGCGTAAAGATGAAACTCTTTTATGATGTAGGAAAAAAAGAGTCAAAGGCGTACTCGATTGCAGCAACTTCCGTTTTTACTACAGATATTTTGGGCCAATTTCTGAGAAACGATGCTTTATTCGCAAATGCGATATTTCAATATTTACTTATTCACAACTTTGGATGGAAACACAGCTTGAGATACACTGCATCAAGCCTATTTCTGAATAAAGAAAATATCTAATAAAAGAGTCATATTATTTAAAAGTATATGTTTATTAATGAAATAGGAAGTCTGAACCTGATTATAAATGTGCACAAATTCTATGGTTGATCTGCAGGTTTCTCGCCCAGCATTTAAATTCCTTGAAAGATTCTGTTCAGTCCTGTTTCTCTTTAATTTGATGAGCTGACTCCAAATATGTGATTCTGCAGGTGAGATGCACATTGGAGGACAGGAACAGTTTTATTTGGAGACTAATTGCACGCTGGCTGTCCCTCGTGGAGAGGATGGAGAAATGGAGCTGTTTGTTTCCACACAGGCACTCTCCAAGACTCAAGTAAACATAAAAGAATGACTTTCTTACTTCATAAAAGAAAATTAATTTATATTGATAATGGTCATAAAATGGATGGATGGATGGACAGACATACAGACAAGCAGATACGATAGATAGATAGACAGACAGAGAGACAGACAGACAAGCAGATACTGTATTATAGATAGACAGATCATTAAACAGATAGATAGATAGATAGATAGATAGATAGATAGATAGATAGATAGATAGATAGATAGATAGATAGATAGATAGATAGATAGATAGATAGATAGATAGATAGATAGATAGATAGATAGATAGATAGATAGATAGATAGATAGATAGATAGATTGATTGATTGATTGTTCATAATGTTGATTTTACTGTCCTCATGGCAATGACTTGCTGTGGTTGCCTCAGTCCCTCGTGGCTAAAGCTCTAGGAGTGCCTGCCAACCGGATCGTGTGTCGTGTGAAGAGGATGGGAGGAGGATTTGGAGGGAAAGAGAGTCGGAGCACCATTCTCTCCACAGTGGTTGCTGTTGCCGCGCATAAGTATGAAAAAACTTACAACAAATGAATGTAACGCCGTTGATGTTCCTCATTATATAAAGGGAGGCTGTATGTGGAAGTTGAAGATTTTGTTTTGTCTTTTTCTTCTTCCAGGGCCAAGCGACCGGTTCGCTGCATGTTAGATCGCGATGAGGACATGCTGGTCACGGGTGGTCGGCATCCATTCTTTGGTCGTTACAAGGTGAGAAATGTTGCAAATTAGCCAAATATTGTCCATGTCCTTGTTAGACTTTTCTCAGACACGATCTCTGTGTAATCTCATGTCTAGGTTGGTTTCATGAACAGTGGAAGAGTGATGGCACTTGATGTGACACTCTACAGCAATGCAGGCAATTCACAGGACCTGTCATTGTCAGTGAGTAGCCATCCCAAAGTTTTGAACATCTGTTCCCCCTGGTGGTCAGTGAGACACATTACAAGAAATTATTACCCTCCAAATCTAAAATTGTGTCTCAATCCACAGATCCTGGAGAGGGCACTGTTCCACATGGATAACTCCTACAACATTCCTAACATTCGGGGCACAGGCTACATGTGTAAAACCAACCTGCCATCTAACTCTGCGTTCAGAGGCTTCGGTGGGCCGCAGGGCATGATGATCGCAGAGAGCTGGATGAGTGATGTGGCTTTGAGCTGTGGTCTGCCGGCAGAAGAGGTTCATACTGCAACTCACTCTCTCATAGTCCACACAGATCACTTGTAACAGGATCCTTTACTAATTCCAGGTGAGGAGGTTGAACATGTACAAGGAGGGAGATCTCACGCACTTTAATCAACGTCTGGACCAGTTTACCATTAATCGCTGCTGGGAGGAGTGCATGCACATCTCAGACTTCAAGAAGCGCAAGGATGCAGTGGAACAATACAACAGGTCTGAAATACTCATAGATATCAAGATGAGAGTTTGTGCTGATTTAACGAGACATGTTTTCTATGATATTTTGAGATAAGTGTAGTGGAAATTAAATTAAACTGTTTTTGGTGCCTTTCTGACATTATAAAATAAAAAATAAATTTACTAAAATATAAATGAATAGAAAAAATATATATAAACTGAAAATTTACAAATAATTCACATTATTGTGTAAAATGTAATCTAAAAATAACTAATGAAAAATAAACAAATTAATGTTTATGATTTATTTGCTATCATATTCAACACATTTCCGTGTCAATAGAGCATCATTAGTTATTAATTAAAGCTAAAATACTTTTTTTTTTTAATAATCATCAGTAAGATCAAGTTCGTTAATGGAAATAAAACTACTGTAAAGTTAGATGACAGACTTAAAATTGAATAAATAATAGTTGTGTTGGAAATGAATAAGTTTGAGTTAAAGTAATAAAACTGAAATAAAAATAAATTAAAGCTAAATAGAATTATGAAAAAAAAACTAAGAATGATAAAAAGCTATAAAAAAGATATGTTAATTCAAAATATTTATAAATACTATTACAGTACAGTAATAATACCAAACTGACACAGAGTAGCAGATGATGTAATTTTTATGAAGGGATTTTATTTGGATGTTACTGTAAATATGTTCAGTTCAGGTACTGCCAAGCTTGTTGGGTAAACTGCTGTAATCCTGTCTTCCAGGCAGCACCGTTGGACCAAGAGAGGGTTGTCCATCATTCCCACCAAGTTTGGCATCAGCTTCACTGCTGTCTTCCTCAACCAGGTCACTCTTCCTCTCAGGCTCTAAATAATTCTTAAAAAGAGGTGATTGGTATATAAATATGTGATGTACATTTCTGATACAGGCAGGAGCATTAATACATGTGTATGTAGATGGTTCTGTTCTACTAACTCATGGTGGAACTGAGATGGGGCAGGGCCTGCACACTAAAATGGTCCAGGTAATACACACACACTATGTTTATATACATAAATATACTATATATATAATGTTGATCAGAGCTTTTTATATTAATCTTTTGTGCAGGTGGCCAGTAAAACTCTTGGAATCGCCAGCACAAAGATTCACATCTCAGAGACCAGCACTAACACAGTTCCCAACACCAGTCCTACGGCCGCCTCGGCCTCCTCAGACCTTAACGGCATGGCCGTCTATGTAAGGCTCATGCACCAGAAATTCAAATTTATGATGCGTTATATACACTGTGTACTCGTTTATGTACACTACCTTTCAAAATTTATTAAAAGTAACAGTCAAAACTTTTACATACTTCAACTTTCTATTCATCGAACAATCGTGAAAAAAAAAGTTTCTGAAGGATCATGTGACACTGAAGACTGTAAACTGAAAATTCAACTTTGCAATCACAGTCATTTTAAAGTATATTAAAATACAAAGCGATTATTTTCATTTGTGATAATATTTCATAGTAGTGCTATATTTTGATCAAATAAATTCAACCTTGGTAAGCAAGAAACATACAAAAATGTTCAAATCAACAGTCTTGTCATAATCAGTAATTTCACGCAAACTTGTAATGTCCCATAGAATGCTTGCCAGACTTTACTACAAAGACTTCAGCCTTACAAAGACAAAAACCCCAAAGGCTGCTGGGAGGATTGGGTCAGTATGTAGTTTATGTCATTATTTATCAAATGTTATATATTAATACACAGTGTATGTGTACATTTGACTTTTTTTTTCTGTTGCAGGTGAAAGCAGCCTATTTTGACAGAGTAAGCCTGTCTGCCAATGGATTTTACAAGTATGTTCATTTCTTAATAATTTCTTTAGCTAATACACTCATCAAATTCTAATACATTTCAATAAATTTGATCATCGTCACACTTTACAGTGCTAATCATACTGGTCCACAAAAAAATGAGAGGTATAATTAATCCGATTATATTTTATAGGACTCCAGATCTTGGCTATGACTTTGACACAAATTCAGGAAGGGCATTTAACTACTTTAGTTATGGCGTGGCCGTCTCAGAGGTGGAGGTAGATTGTCTAACTGGCTCACACAAGGTAATGGCAATGTTAATTGCATCTTTATTATGTTCAAATGTCAGTTTTACTGACCACAGGACATCTGGTCTACATAACAAATGACACATTTGAGATGCAAGCTAAAAAGTTCAATCTCTCCTGTCAGAATCTCCATACGTCCATAGTCATGGATGTGGGCAAGAGTTTAAATCCAGCATTGGACATTGGACAGGTATTTCATCTAAAATGAACAAAGCAGATCACTCAATTGACATTTCATTATGAATATGATCTGATTTATGGCTGCGTGTGCAGGTGGAGGGTGGCTTCATGCAAGGTTTAGGTCTTTTCACGCTAGAGGAACTCCGCTACTCCCCTGATGGTTACCTATATACTCGCGGACCTGGCATGTATAAGATTCCCGCATTTGGGGATATTCCAGTTGAATTAAAGGTCTCGCTGCTCAGAGACGCTTCCAACGAGAAGGCCATCTTCTCCTCAAAGGTTGGTCGCACCACAACAACCGACTTCACACAGTAAGATCATAGTTTGTGTCTGTTAACCTTTAAGGCTGTGTGCTTGTGTTCAGGCTGTGGGCGAGCCTCCTCTTTTTCTGGCGGCCTCAGTGTTTTATGCCATTAAAGATGCCATCACTGCTGCCAGGGCAGAATCTGGCCTGACTGGACCCTTCAGACTGGACAGCCCCGCTACTCCTGAACGGATACGAAATGCCTGTGAGGACAAGTTTACTAAACTGGTATGTAGTATCTGAACAAGGATAATTTCAGACTGAAGATTAATTTTATTATACCTTCTCAAATCAATTCACACACTAATGTTCAAAAGTTTAGTCTCAGTATGATTTTTTTTGACAGAAATTAATATGTGTATTCCGAAAGGATGCATTTAATTGATCAAAAGTGACCGTATGATTTCTGAATGATTCCTTCATTAAAATGATTTCTGAAGGATCATGTGACACTGAAGAATGGAAAAATGCTGACCATTTTGCTTTTCCATCACAGGAATAAATCACATTTTAAAATATATTATTTGAACACAGTTATTTTAATTGGTCCCACTTTATATTAAGTGGCTTTAAGTACTATGTACTTACATTGAACAATAAGTACAATGTATTATTGTGTTCCTGTTGTATTGTAAAACACTTTTGCTGCTATTGAGGTGTGATACGGGTAAGGTTAGGGACAGGTGTGGTGGTATGGGTCGGTTTAAGGGTAGGTTAAGGTGTGAGGGGAGGGTCAACTGTGTAATTACAAGTGTAATTACATAAATTAATTATAGCTGTAATTACATGCTGGAATTTTAAAATGTAAGTACAATGTAAAAACATGTATGTACACAATAAGTCCATTGTATCAAATTATTAATTTCAATGTAATTACATAGTATTTAAAGCCACTTAATATAAAGTGGGACCTTTTAATTTGTAACAATATTTGATGAGCATAAGAGACTTATTTCAAACACTTAAATCTTATGGACACCAAACTTTTGAATAGGGTGATATCAGGTAAATTGGGCCACTTTTTGGTAAATCGTTTGGGACAATAATACAATACCATATATGCCTTTTCCATGTTTTTTTAATGATTAATAATGACTAAGGCCCTACAGATCTTGAAACATCAGATGTGCCAACTGTTTTTGCATGAGCTGTTTCAGGTAAAATGGACCAGTCACACTGCAAAAGGAAATACCAATTTATCATCCATTTTAATTTTAAAACACAACTTCTTATACTGCCACATACCATTTAAACTGCATTAAACAAACATATTTCATATGTGCCATTTAAAAATAAAAATTTGTGTGCGACACAGATGATGGCCCATTTTAGCTGAAACCATGTTGCCCATTTTACCTCAGTGGGTTAAATTAAATTGGGCCGCCATAAAAACATCACTTTTACAAAAAAGTTGTTCATATACCAAACTAACAACATTATTTCTGATTAATGCCATCAAGACAGATAGTATGCATATTTTTTTTTTCATGTGCATGTTTGTTTGTTTTTTATAGATGTATCATCCTTATAATAGTTTAGTTAGTTTAGATTTGGTATGCCTGGCTCCTTACCATGCAGCTTTCTGGGGTTGTCTTGATTTGAATTATTCCCCCGCCCACCATAGCAACCATAACCAAAAAAATCACCTGTTACTTGTCAAGCACAGTTACTGTATGACAACAGTTTGAAATCCTTTGCAGTCATTGGCTCTAAATTCCAGAGGTGCTGGGACCCCCAAACCTTAAATGGCCCATTTTACCTTATATCACCCTAGTAGTATAAATAAAATATATTTTAAATTAAATTATGTGGTTTAATGTTTGATATCATATCTAATGCTTCTGATAGGGCCTAATGAAGTGCTGTTGACCTTTAAAATGTGTTTGTGTGTGTTTGTTTTAGTGTCCTCCGGCGGATCCTGGCACCTTTATTCCATGGGCAGTGCATGTGTAAGACACAGCAAACAAAATTTTAAGTCAACATGAAATAAAAATGGACCCTATATCTACATTCTTAATGCACATTCTTTGTCTTGTGGAATGATTAATCGGTGCATGTTGTTCCAAAGAAAAAAAAATAGTTCAAATCTTCAAATCAAATTGTTATAGCTTACTGTTCCCCTGAAACAACTTTCCTTTCCTGCTGGCACAGGTTATTGAATAACGTTAACCATTTGCCAAATAACTATTTAAGCATTGCGCATTCGGTCGACTTTTCACAATCTACTTAATTCCTGATGGATAATTTCAAGTCCCATTCACACGGGGGTTGCAAAAGGAAATTTATGTTGACTTTAAAAGCTCACAGCATTCAAAATGCACAATAGTGAAGACAGACACTTAGTGATGAATGATAACTGCCAAAGAAACAGAACGATTGAGGATTTTGTCCTGAGCAGATTATAATGTGAAAAAAAGCATTTGTGTTTTTATCAGGTCTCTGTGCTTTAAGCGAAGCTTAGCTATCATTATGAACATACTAAAAGTGTAAAAGGTAATTTTTTTTCATGTAATCCCTGTGTAGAAATACACATTTGTCACCCATTAGTATTATTAATATTATTTGTTTGTTGTTATTAAAATTGTCAAAAATAAGGGGATAAAGTTGTCTGGTCATGTGATCTCAACATGATAGAAAAGGGAAACCACTCTCATGTAGAATCAAACAGCTTTTTCTAATACATGGGCACTATCGTATCTTCAACTAATGTGAGTGTACAGTACAGCACAACAAATGCTTAGTGCCAATTTGAATGTACTTAGGAAAATTTAACTCAATTATAGTTTGTTACAATATAATTAATAAATGATAGTCATAATTAAATAACTACGATGTATATTCATATATAGGCTCAAATTTGTTGTATCTTGTTCCAAATTATGATTTCTCAAAGATTTAAGAGTTATTGTTGATAAATGATTTATAAAAATGCATTACACCTCACAATATTAAATAAAAGCCTGTTCTGACATTCAGTTCTTGTTAAGGCTGATACTTTCTTTTATAATGGTGTTTGTCAATGAAAAGCTCTCTCCTCTGAGAGTGACCATGTATCCGGTCCAATCTTGAGAGATTCTGGACATTCTTTACATTACTCTTACATTCATACATTCTTTACCTCATTCCAATCACACCATAGCTGTGGAGGTCTGTGATGGCAGAAGATGGTGCTTTTGAAAGCCTGATGCAATGACTTCAATCTGTAAGTGTAAAGGAAAGGATTAACACTCAATTTGCATGGAAGAGAACGGCTGTTGGCAAAATCACAGGACAAAAGTTTTCCAGATCAACTTGTGTTTTTTCATGTTAAAACTTGACAGACTGGAAACCCTTGTTTCTGTTAAAATTCTGGGCTTTCCAGTTTTCCCTGAGGTCTGTTAGCATTTGGGTGAAAATCGTCATTATTCCAAGTCTGTATAAATGTATTGTTTTCTGCTCAACACAAAATAAGATATTTTGAAAAATGTTGGTAACCAAACAATGGATGGGCACCATTGACTTCCATACTGAAGTGAATGGGGCCCATCAACTGTTTGGTTACAGACATTCTTCAAAATATCTTCTTTTGTGTTCAGCAGAAGAAAGAAACTCATAAAGGTTTAGAACAACTCGAGGGTAAGTAAACTTCATTTTTGGATGAAGTGTTCCTTTAAACATGTTTAATGGATTTCTTTGGTGAGATTCAGTTTAGTTTGGTAAACATGCTTTGAAATAAAGGTGTGGAAAATGCTTTAAATACATTTTAAAAACTGTATCAACTATATCGAAGTTATTTGATGGTTCAGGGTTTTGAAATAATAATTTCCTTGCCAAAATGCTGCTATTTATATGCTTATTAAAGAACAACAAAAAAGGCTACACATCAAGCCTCCCATACACATATGAATAAGAAAACTTCACACTGTTTAACAAATTACAATAACAAAGCAAATTCAGTTAATATTAACATTAAAACATTTATGCAAAAAATATAGTTTTATGTAACTATTAAATCCATAAAACGGTGCAAAATACTTTAGAATGTCAGCAGTTAATATCTATAATATCTTAATATAAATCTGCGTGACCAGAAAACTATTACCTTAAAAACATATGATAAACCTTTAAAATATATGATAATCGTACATAGTGCTCTGAAGTGAAATGTGGTTCAGTTTACTAGCGGATGCATTACGACTTGTTGAGTCAGTCAGGTCAGTTAACGTGTTCTCGGGTATCAGGTGTTCATGTCTTGAGAAATTTTAGCCTTAAACCAAAGCGGAAATTCGTCAGAGAACATTTTGGGTTTTGTCTGCGCAGGTACAGAAAGTGAACGCTGTTTCAATGAGCTGAAATTAACACAAATATCCGTGATTTCCGGTAGGAAATACGGAAGAGAAGTGTTTTCTGCGCTACGTGGCCACCTGTGACAGCAGCAGCAGCGACTCGTAGTGACAGTTTGTTTGACATGATGGAGTTTGACAGAGAAGAACATGGCAGGGAGATGACCGATACAAATGGCGAGAACGATGTTATTAACACCGAGAATCACGCGCCCTGCACTGAGGAAGACCATACATCACGTGAGGATAATGAAGAAAATCAGAAGTCCTGGAGTTTGGAGAGAAACTGGGGTTTTACTTTACATGAGCTCTTCAGACTTGCGCTGAAATTCTTTAAAGGTAGGCTACAGATAATGAATTAGCCTAGACTTTCACTTTCCCTTTTTTGTTTGTCCAGTAAATGTTTAACGTTACAACTTTATTCTGTACCGTCACAACATGTACTGTTTCTTTATTGGTAGCAAAACAAAATTAAAGTCCCTTTACTGTGACTCATTGTCTAGATACATTGCAATAATAACTCCACCCATTCAGAAACTGGAAATGCCACTGAAAATAATAGTGATTCAGGATCTTCCAGATGTTGTCAGAGTCATTATTTCATGATGCTTTCTACATGTTTTGTCCCACACAGAGATGAATGGGAAAGCTTTTAATCCAACATATGAAGAAAATCTCCGTTTGGTTGCACTACACAAGCAAATCACTCTTGGCCCTTATAACCCTGAAGCATGTCCAGAAATTGGGTTTTTTGACTGGCTGGGAAACGACAGAAGGTAAAAGAGGATTATATATGACTGTATAAGGCCAGTATTATTATCTCAGTACAATAATAATGGCATTACCCTGGTATTTGTATTATGATATATAATATTTGTACCTTGAAGTAAATTCTCTGAAATTTGGTAGCATGATACATATACACAAATATATTTGGTAGCATGTCATGATATAATACACGCATAAAAAACAAGAATTGTCCATTTTGATTTCATGGTGACTTTAATGCCATATTGGACAACCTAACAATGTCTAGATGCTTCATTTATCCCTGCATTTCTCAGGAAAGAATGGCTACGGCTTGGCAGCATGGCCAAAGAGGACGCCATGGAGGACTTTGTGAAGCTTCTGAACTCCTGTTGTGCTCTGTTTGCACCATATGTGACATCACATAAGATTGAAAAGGAGGAACAAGAAAAGAGACAGTAAGTTCCATATTAGTTAAAGTGCCTGACGTTTCTCATAATGTAGTCTATTAAGAATTGTAGGAAGCCCTTTTTATTCTGTATGTGTGTGTGTTTAGAAGAGAAGAGGAAGAACGTCTCAGACTGGAGAGAGAAGAGCAGGAGCGACGGCGGCTGGAAGAAGAAGCGCGACGCAGAGAAGAAGAGGAGATGAGGATAAAAGAGGAGGAACTGAGAAGGAAAGAAGAGTCAGAGAGGTTACAGATAGAGCGGCAAAAGTGAGTGATGGTAATTGATTGATATAGATGTTGAAAGTAATCTTGTGCTCACCAAGGCTGCTTTTATTGGATCAAACATACAGTAAACAAACAGTATAATACAGATTGCAATTAAAAATAATAGTTTTTTTTCTTTTCTTGAACCAATGAATCAGTGAGAGAGTTTCAGTTCTCTGTAGAGATGATTGCTGCTTTAAAATGTGACTTTAACTTCTAGTATATAACATCTGTGTGCACAGACAGCAGATCATGGCTGTTCTGAATGCACAGACGGCAGCGCAGTTTCAGCAATATGCCAAACAGCAGTGTCCAGACAACCCAGACCAACAGGAGTTACTCATCAAACAGCTGCAGGAAAAGCACTACCAACAATACGTCCACCAGGCCCTCCGCCTGCAGCAGGTACAAACACATCTGGAGACATTTGCATGAAGTCTGTGACTACACTCAAGAAACTTCTCATCAGGATCCTGGTCTTAGGTTGCTTCTTTATGATTTCAGATGGCCTCGCAGAAGCAGCAGGAAGACTCAAATGCGACTCAAACGTCAGAAGCTCTTCCTGCTCCTGTCTTAAGTGAAGCAGTGCCCATCTGCAACCCCAACAACCAATCAAATTCGTTAGAGAATCATGAACAACAGTCAGACTCAAAAGCCTTCCATTTGTGTGTAGAAGGGACAAGCGGTATGTTTTATCAAACTGTGCAAGTTCGTGTCTATTTTCATTTTCTATTTGCCGCTATGAAAATTATACGCCACAATTTGAAGTTTGATTTTATTTTATTTTTTATGTTTTGGAAAGAAGTCTCTGATGCCTACCAAGGCTGCATTTATTTGATTAAAAGTTAAGTTACAGTAAAACAATAATATTGTCAGATATGAATAATATTTTAAATGGTTTGTTTTCTATTTTAATATATTTCATGTAACGTATTACTGTGTATTACTTTCAGCATCATTACTCATTTCACATTACACGCTAGTCTTCAGTGTCGCATGATCCGTCAGAAAACATTCTAATATGCGTATTTAATGCTGCACAACATATTATTATTATTAGTTTTATTTTAATTTTATGAACTTTTAATGGAGTTTAAACTTTTATGGAGTTTTATACATAGTTTTATGAACTAATAATTATTATTAGTTCATTTTTGAAAACAAAACAATGAAATTGTTTTTATTTATGTATATTAATAAAATGCTTTACTAAATTAACAAGAATATATTTATAGGCTTTATATATATATATATATATTTTATATACTTTATATACTGTATATATATATATATATATATATAAGACTAAAGATCTCTTTTTCAAATAAATACTTTTTAACTTTCTGTTCATCAAATAATCCTGAAAAAAATGCGGTTTACTCAAACATATTAAGAAGCATGAAAGTTTACAAAACATTCATTATAGAAAATGTTTCTTGAGCAGCAAATCAGCATATTAAAATGATTTTATGTGACACTGAAGACTAGAGTAATGACTCCAAAAAATTACCAAAAACTTTATTCACACATATAGTCGTCACATTACTTGTCCTCTTACATTTATTTATTTTTCTTTGTTGAATGCAGAAGCGCCTATCATTGCTCCCTCTATGTGGACACGGCCTCAGGTTAAGGAGTTTAAGGAAAAGGTGTTGCACGATGAAGACTCCGTGATCACGGTGGGCCGAGGGGAGGTATTGACAGTACGGGTGCCCACTCATGAGGGTGGCTCACACTTGTTTTGGGAATTTGCCACTGATCACTACGATATTGGTTTTGGGCTGTACTTTGAGTGGAAGGACTTGACCGTTCCAACAAACAGCAAAAATGAAGGAGAACCTACTACTGACGCTAATGAAGGTAAGAAGGAGGATTTCATAGACAAACTAATAAAATATGATTGCATGGTTTATTATTAATTCAATTCTATCCTAATTAAAGGCACAGCACAAGCTGAGAAAGAGAAACTGACAGAACAGAGCAGACGTCCGCTGGTAAATGAAGTGGTTCCTGTTTCCCGTCGTGACAGCCACGAGGAAGTTTACGCAGGCAGCCACCAATATCCTGGTGAGGGAGTTCATCTTCTGAAATTTGACAATTCCTACTCCCTCTGGAGGCCAAAGGTTGTCTATTACAGAGTTTATTACACTAGATAAATATCAACAGACCAGGTGCTGCATTCACTATCTATAACTTTGAGAATATCAAGTAATTCTTGATTCAACAGAGGCACAGTATTGTGCTGTTGAAATATGAAATATAAGAAATATGTCGTTTTCTTCTAATGCAAAGGTCTTTTCTACTGAAAGATACATGAATCCTGCTTTTGGTGTCATCATCAAAAGGAAGTCATGTTCTTTAGTAATTTATATAATTTTTTCATGCAAGAAAAACAAAATCTTATGTTGAATCAATGAAGGAGTGGTGTATACATATATTTTTTAATTGATGTGATTCAAGCACTTTAAAGTTTGAAAAATCAATTATGAATCCTAAAACAGATTATATTTTGCCTTATACAGTAGTGCCCAAGAGTGATGTCTGGACTAGGAAAATTGATATCATTCAAATTATTAAAAAATGTCTCAAGCATATTGCTTAGTTGTGCTTGAAATCATTTGTGTTTCTTGTGATAAACACACCAAATTATGCAGACTCATTTTTTGGCAAGACTTTCATACAAAGAAATTATAAACGCAAGCTAAAACGAGAGAACAAACAAAATATTAATAACTGATTGTTTTCCTGTGAGCTTTCTTTGTTATTCTATGCATTAATTGCATAGTAAAATAAACTATGTAGCTACAGTATAGTTAACACCTTTTTGCCAAATAATTTTGTTAGATAAATGCCTTAACCAAGTTTAGTGCTTTATTCTTCCCATATATTTAAAATATAGAAAATAATAAAATATTTTTTAAATAAGTGGCCGTCCCCAAAAAAAAAAAATTCGCCTGTCAATGACGCAATATCCACGATTTCCTCGGTTTCCGTTCATACTGCCATAGCATTGCGTAACCATGGCGACAGACGTGGACAATTGCATAGTGCGTGACATTTAGCGGCACGCAGTTCTTGTTTCTTTCAAACATAGTATATCATCAATATGAGTGTGACGTTTTTGAGATGGCGAGAGCTCCACGTCCGCGACTAACTTGGATTCGACAGAGCTTCACGAGTCACGACTTGACCGTTCTATTAGACAGGTGAGCAAATGTAGATAAAACAAATCAATGTTATATAATGTTAGCTCAACATGATGAAATGTTAGAGCATGGTCAGTATGTTATTCTAATGTTGATCTAGCTTACTGCTAGTTTCTTATAGCAAACAAACTACCACATAGTATACCATTATAACTTTTAACACGCATTTAAATGCCGCTTAGACCAAGTTAAGCAGCGCTCCGTTACCTCACAAGTTAAATTCGTCTAATAGACTGACCTGTGAGAGCGAAAAAAACCTACAGATTGTGCCTTTAATCAGACATGTAGGGTCATTAAAAACAAATCCCCAAACCAATCACTTTTGGCCACTACTGTATTTCTTTGGAGTATATGAGTGTTTTTCTTTTTCTATTGTTTTGTGGGTTGTTGAATAGATGAAGCGTTAGATAATGTAATCATTTGTACTTTTTATATTAAGGCCTAATCGTAAAACATTATACTTTTCCGTTTATATGTTAATTGAAAGTCTGAAACTGGAGGTTAGGATGTCATTGACCTCCTGAAAGTTAAATAATTGTTTTGTCTACATGTTTGCACAGAATGTATACGTAAACGTGCATATAATTTGCACTTATTGTGCATAAAAGTAGTCAAGAACTAGTGCTACTACTACTACTACAGCTAGACTCCAAAATGTCTATTACCTAATGACTTTGTTTGGCTTTCTAGTAAGGGTTCATATTATTATATTTTGTGTATTTACTGTACTTGTCTTAAACATACATGTCTATCCTGGTGATACTGAAGCATATATGAAACTATGCAGATGACAATATTGCACACTACAAAGATGGAGAGATAGTGTGTGTAGACACAGATGAAGAGGTAAAAACACTAAATACTTCACTAAAATCAGTTCAGATAATTGTTTAAAAAAATGTAATTAAATTTTTAAGAATTATAAGTGGCAGCTACGTGTAACCATGTCACGTGGTGAGGGATTTGTGTCTTTTTAATAGTCTTTTTTGTATAAATGGTATAAAACAATTGTCCTAATGATATCTGCAAGTGTACTGATGTGGGAAGTCCCACAACGCAATCAAAATCTTTAACACTGTGAGAACACTTTTTTTGTGAAATAAATGCTTGCTTTTATACCCTACATACGTGTGTATGTACAATATTTAAATTATACTTTAGCCCTGTGTATGATTATCCAATTTTTCCGCATTGTTCCAGCAATAAAGTAAAAAGGATACATTAAAAATAAAGTCAAGGACATCCAGTGTGCATAAAAACGCAGATTTTTATATTCATGCATTAATCCATACTGTAATCAATAATAATCAGATGTAGTAATCATACCAATTCAATTTGCTTGGTAATAAAACAAATAAAAAAATAGCAAGTTAGGAATTAATGTCCATCATTTAGCTTTCAGGAGTAAATATTCTGTTCATCTTTAGTTACGTGTTATAGCAGCACTCATAGCACTGTGTAAAGCACACAGCAGCCTGATTTTGTCCTCTTCTCTATCTGTAGCACATATCCACTGCCGCTTTGGGCTCTCCAGCTGAAAAGCGTTTCGGACATCTGAAAAGATTATGAAGAAGTTAGAAGTGGTTAAATCTATATGTTCTAATATTATATTATCATTTAAAGTTTTAGATATATATATCTATATTGTGTGTTGTGTTATAATGTCCTGTGTTATGATAACATCCTGAGCATTGCAGTACTAATAATAGCACATACACTTTGTATCTGTGATTTCCGTGAGATTTAGACAGTGCAGAGCCACAGAGGCGAGAAAGGTGTGAGTCGTGTTCTTTGTCAGACAAAACGGCACGTGTGACACACTCTTCTCTGTAAGCACGAGAGCATCATTGAACAGAAACATTCCCAGGTCACTCACATGCTCATACATCCTGAGAAAAAAATGAGAATAAGTACATCACAGGGCAGTAGAGTTTGCTTGAGTAAATCTGTTCCCTTGATAGAAAGATTATTTCTTTATTGCAGACTCCAATATTGAGTTTGATTTGAAACTATGCTGTTACTTTTCATTTACAAAAAAAAAAAACCCAAAAAGGTTGGCTTTAAGTAGACAGAGAGGCTTTTGTTTCTGGCATTCGATCTCAGGTCAGATACTACCTAAGAGAGGAAGCAATGTCTCCATTAAGGCAGCTCAGTAATGCCACATCCTGTGTGGTTATCAAGTATCTGCTCCCCTCCAACAAATTCTAAATAAAGTAAAAAAATAGTGTTATACTCTGTGTATGAGCATACAGTGCACTGCAAGTGTGTATGGCGGTCTATCACAGACTTTTGTTGTTTTAAATACAGAAACCTTGCCTCGTGACCTTTAATGGCCTGTGAGAACCTGATCTCTCTCTGATCTCTCAACTTACTGGGCAGCTTTGAATTGTGCTCTGTGCCTCCATGATTCTCAAGTCTCGATCCAGACTCTTTTTCAACTGTGAGTGAAAAACAAAGCACTGTTTTAAGAAAAGTGACATGACTTTACAAAACCTGGAGCAGTGGGCAGCCATTTTGCTGTGGCGCCCGGGGAGCGATTGGGGGTTAGCTGCCTTGCTCAAGGGCACAGACCTTAGTCATTTCCTGCAGATATTGAGAATCGAACCCACAACCATATTATGGGGCATATTATGCCCTTTTACAAAGTCTTGATTTTGTTTTTGGGGTCAACTAGAATGTTTTCATGCTTCAATGTAAAAAACACAACATTATTCTTAAAATATTTTACACTTTTGCGGCACCTCTCTTCCCAGTCTGTCAGTAACACTCAAGTGTGCCGCACATCCTGAAAACTTAAGCCAAAACATGTTGATCGCCCTATGGTGGCTGGGTGGAGAATATGTTATCAGTCCCGCACTTTCTATGTAATCAAATGTGACGTAAGGCAAATTGAAAAAATCCAATACTTCAAATATTTTTTTCCCGAAGATGGTTTCTGTCATTTTAGATAGTTATCACGCTGATGTTCAGTAAGTTTGGTTTTAATTATTTATTTATTTGAAACGATTAATCACGATTAATTGCATCCAAAATAAAAGTTTGTGTTTACATAATATATGTGTGTGTAGTGTGTATAATTATTTTGTATATATAAATACACACATATGCATGTATATATTTAAGAAAAAATGTGTTATTAATATATCAAATATTTATATTTATGTATAATATAAATTTTGTGTAAAAATATATATAGTATATGCATCCAAATATTTATTAAATATATACATGCATGTGTGTATTTATACATACAAAATAATTATTATAATTATTATACACACTACACACACATATATTATGTAAACACAAACTTTTATTCGTTTCACAGCCCTAATTTATTTGATGCGATAAAAACGGCTGTAACGTCACGATTGACAGCTGTACATAAAAGAAACTCGAGACTACAAACGAAGCGTTTCAGGGAGTTACTGATTTAGAGAATAACTCCCTTTTGAGTGGACTTTGTGCTTTGTAGACCTTTTTTAATACTCAAACAGCAATATTACACACTAAAGAAAGTTGCAAATTTAAACAAGCATAATAGACTATCTTTGAGGTGAAAACATACATGTTCATATTTATTCACTGAACACTTTTTTTTAATCACACCTTGTGTATGAAGCCCCTGTAAGCCGTCATCGAGTTAAGGGAAGATGATAACTGTGTGTAGTCTGGGTGCTCAGGCGGTGTGTGTAGCGTTAATGCCTGAAGCAAAGTCACATACTCCTCCACCCGTGCGGATGGTGTGAGAAACAGCTCCTGGAGACTGGAAATACAATAGGAGTGTTGCTAAGTCGCTCTTGCACAGCTTTTTTTTTGCCACAAAACTACCAGATCTGTAACTTTACCGTACCTCAACATTCTGGTAGCAACGGTCCGGTCGTGTCTCTTTAGAAAGTTGCGGAAAACAGGAAGCATCTCACGACACTACAAAACATATACAATATTACAATAAATATATTTACAATAAAAAAACTGTTTATTTTAAAATGTAATTTTTCAGTAGCATTACTCCAGTTTGATCATCATCATTTACTGAAATCATTCTAACATGCTGATTTGATGCTCAAGAGATATTTCTTATCAAATGTTGAAAATACATTGCCTAATATTATTTGCTGCCTAATATTTTTATTATTTTCAGGATTCTTTAATGAATTGAAAGGTCAACAGAATATCATTTAAGTTTTCTAATATGTTTTTTGTAAAAATGTAAAAGTGTATAAGAGACCTATCAACATTGACACTTAGTCATGAGGGTCTGCAGGGATCTCTATGATGTCATTTCCTGTTTTGTTTCCGTACCACATGACTGATTTGGCAGAAAAGTTGCCCAAATATTTATACATTTTTATCAAAACTGCGTTGCTTTTAATAACAATAAAATATCATAGCAACTACTCAGTAAAGAAAGAATGTCATTCTTTTAACGAGACTTCCTTCAGCTGACCCACCCCCACCCCATTATATCAATTAAAATACTTTTTAATTTACAAATTAAAACATTTTCATCACTGAAGAGGCTTATTCAAGTCACTGTTTACATTTATCAGGTTTTTTATGAATAAAGAGAATATTCAACATGAACACACCTTGTCTATAGTTCTCAGAATGGTAGAATAGTTGTTGAAAAAGTTAGTGTAGACTCTTAACTTGGTGCAAAACTTGACACAAACATCCCCCACACACTGCAGCGGAGACCAGTCCTCCCACCTCTCTGTAAGCTCCTTCAGAAAAACACTGCAAGAGCATTTGTGAAGGCCAGAGAATTCAAGAGCAACAGAAAGAGAAATATATATGTGGAAACAGCACATCCAGATTTTTCCAAGTAAGATGCGTTCCTGTAATTTGTTGATCCTGAAACAACATTCCTGTCTATATCCCTACCCCTAAACCTAACCCTACCCATAAGTTATCCCTAAAATCAGGGCAATAATAGGTGAATGACGCTGATGTAGAAGCACCTAACCTTGGTTGTAAGCCTAAACTTGACATAAACCTCAAATCTGATTGGTTGATTGGAATATTGTTCCTGGGCTAACAAAGATATTGATTGCACTTGTTGAAATCAGGTTCTGTGAGAAAGAATGGACTGTATTTTACTTGTTTTCCTCCAAAATGTCCAGCAGAGGGCAGAAGAGGCTGATGAGATTGACTGAGCTGATGATGGCTCGATTGGAGTCCAGTGCCGCTCTGAGAGGTGAGTAAAACACTGTTGCCACCGCTTGAAGATGCCTCACGTATGTTTTCTCACTATTCAAAAGCTCTTTGCACACAGCACTGCGTCTATCTGCATCACTTAACAAACCCTGAACAAAAAGACATTTTAAGGCATTTGGTGTACCATATGATCTGAATTATAGAAAGATTAGCACTAACATTTGGAGATTCTGGACTGGGGAATGGATCGCTGCTCTTCACACCACTGTTGACTGATGACCTTAGTAGAAAGTGTCCCAAGAAGTCTAAGGGATCATCCTACAGCATGATAGTAAATTCAATACAATGTAGCGATAAACTTATTTACTGAACAGAATGTTTTTGTTTTGTCTTTTGCTTACTGGAGTCTCGTTCATCAGAGCCACGATCCCACGAACCAAACACTGCATGACCTCAGATTTAAGGGAAATGACAGGCATCTTTATATGATCCCAGAGGAATAGACCTGTAATAGCCATGCAAACAAAGAAAATTGGAATGCACACACTGGAAGTAAATGATGTAACTGTGTTTTATACTTCATTTTAATTTTTTGACTCACCCAGGATGCGGCCTCTGATCTCTTGACATATAAAATCCAGCTGTGGCCCCAGCTGTTTCCGTAGTTCCTTACAGGCTTCTTCTATCCATTCAGCCTGTCTGCACCAGCTCAGGAAGAGGGTCTCATGCAGATACACCAATGGAGGAAACTCACCAGACCCGGACCACTCACTGAGAACTAACAAGGCAAGGCAAGGCAAGTTTTTATTATAGCACATTTCATACACAATGGCAATTCAAAGTGCGTTACATAGAAGAAATTAAAATAATCAAAAGAAATCAGAATAATTAAAAACAATTAAAACAGAAATATAGAGACTGCTTATTTAAAACACTAAGATAATACTTACCTGAATTCATGTTTCTCATAATCTTTTTTATTATATTATTTTTTAAAGTAAAATCAAACAAGAAGAAATATATAATTTAAAAAAAAAAAATAAAATAATATAATATTATATAATTATTATTAGTAGTATTGGTATTAATATATATATAGTAAGTAATTAATGCTAAATAATAAAAAATGCTATAATTAAATATATTAATTAATATGTTATTATTTTTGTTATAATAATTGTAATTTATTATTTAATGAAACATGATTTTAAGATTAATTAACATTAATATGATGTAATTCAGTTGGGCTGAATAAGGAATT